>CAJQZM010038640.1:0-12938 GCA_907164665.1 Colias nastes
AATTCTCATCTGCACTCAGTTGGACAGCTTACAAGTGACGGCATAGTGATGAATCTTATTATTTTATGCTCTTCTATCGTTCTAGATATGTCCCCTGGTGGTTCATTTGACCCATATTTTTTTCCTATGCGGGCTTGTAGTCTATAATGTTTTTTTCACAATTTCTCTTTTTAATGTTGTTCAAAGATTACCTGTGTAATTCATTAATTTCAGATTGACTGTTAAAATAAGTGTTCACAAAATTCCAAAACACCTTTTATTACAAATTCCCTTCATCTTTTTTGTATTTATAAATTCTAAATTTATTTTCCAATTTAAATAAAATATCATCGTAGCAAAAATGTGGTTTTACTTTATTTTATAATGGAATGTTGTGCTTTTTCATATTCTAAATATATTTGTGCAATCATTAATTTTGAATTAATTAGTTACGAAGAATCGATTTCGCAGGAAAGTAAAGTCGAGTGTTTCTCTAAATGCAATGTCTTATTTTTTAACATGGAGAAATCTATACAATATAATATGTATTATTAACAGTATCTTAAAGAAAAAATATTGTAGTATAATTGAATGAATAAATTATAATGAATGACCATAATATTATTTTTTATACACTAATACATGGAACTTATCATACCTATATTTCAAATATATTTTTTTTAAATAAAATATTAACATTTTGCATTTGAATTTCAGTTCAGTTATTCGTCACTCCGTTATTTTCAACAATTACCAAAAAATTACCTAAAAGTGGGTAAACTTCAAACTTTTACACCCTTGCAAAACTGTTATTTAGTTTCCACAGATAAGTCAGTAAATCCATTATCAGAGTTTTAACAAAATTAGAATCTTTAAGCAACGTAACGAACTAAAACAAACTTACTACAATTTGAACACAAAGCACAAAACTTAGTCCGACTTGAACACTAAAAGCTAACAGGGTCCGGACTAGACTTCAACAGTTTATCTTTGAATGCATATTGATCTCGAGAGAAGTATATCCGTGAAATTGTTATTTTATATTTTAATAAGGATTGGAAAACAAATTATTAACATAGATATGTATAATATCGGAAATAATGAGGCTAAACCCTTTTTTTATGTTACAAAAAAGACTTGATAACACAGGTAATTCACATAGACAAAATACCACATTGGAAATTTACTCATACAAATATCTATATCGCATGGATATTTGTGTAGAGATATATTCATCAAAATCATTTCAAAAGCCAATATGAATATTTCTATACGTTGCGATGCGTTTAAGATAACAATAATCATATGGATGTACGTCACTCAAATACTTGAAAAATATACAACACTACACTAGTTATTTTTAAACATTTTTTATATATTTTTATGAACTGCCACTTTCTAAATTACGTAATATATTTTAAATACTGAACCACAAACATTCAAATAAAATAATCTCTATATCTCTACGATCTTAATACCAGATTACCACAGTTACTACGTAATTAGCACCACGAATTCCGATTCCAGACCTCTTCATTACCGCATACTGTAACTCCATACCAGTTATACAAAGAAGTACTCAAATCAAATTCTTGTACGATCACATAATACGTACACCTATTAACGTCGCTCGAATACCGAGCGCGTACGATAAATTCCTTAGACACGTCTATGTAAATATTAGTTTATTTATCCAATAGATGTACGTCAGTACGTGATGTAGCATAAAACGGGGCTTCACGTGAGATCTGAAAAGAATATAATGTATGGAATATCGTTCGAGCTTCGTTCCGTATTATGTGATATTATCGCTCCTATATTTTATTTTTTTGTATATTTTGTAGAAGGTTTGTAAAACAAAAGTGGTCTAGGATCTGTTACATCTGTATAGTGTATAGTGTGATAAGTACAGAAATGCGTTTTGAATAAACTATAGGTACGAATAAAAAAATATCATGTTACATATTACATTTACTTCATTTTGTGTTATCTTTTGTAACATCAACTACATTTACATTTCAACTTCATATAAGAAAACATTAGATATTTTAAAACACATCAATGACTTTATAAGCAAGAGGTTCTTGCTATATTGATATTACCCATCTATAAAATCAAAAAATGTAGAAAGGTGATATTGATATTACCACAGACTATATTACTATCAATCTCTGGCAATTTGTGTAAACAATCTATGTTTCAATAGTTATTTTTGTCGTAAGAACTTATGAATATATTTTTTTACTTATGAATATATTTTTTTACTTTACTACTTATATTATATTTATAGATTTTCACACGTCATATTCAATCATCATATCCCATATCAAATAAGCAGCTAATATTCCGTTCGAGATGGCTAAACATGTCTTGACCTCTCAAAATTGTATATCGAATGACACCGTAATAGGGTCCCGATGCGTACGTTATCAAATTTGGAGTCAGACAAGAAAATTGTGTTGATACAAAATGCTGCCAAATAAAATTTTCTATTTCCTGAACTGAAACTATTTCGTTATAGACGAATACGAATATTTTTATGTGAACATTGAGCTGTTGGTATTTTGCGTTTATTTATGTCCATTATTTTATTGTTTATTGGAGTTAAAATGTCAAAAGTATAATCTCGATTTCAGTATATAAAATACATTTTTACTCTCATTTTTTGTCCCAAAAATCATGTCAAAAAATCGCTCCAACGTGACCACAAACAACCTTTGCATTTACGATAAGGATATTGCCCAATTAAAAGAAAACAACAATTAAATCCACCTATTTTCGTACTCAACATTATTCCGTAACCCAATTTGTCATGGCCCATTTTCGATACAAGTGTTTTCATATGATAGAGCCCTTTCTTCTTACCCTGTAAGCACTCGTCGAAGCTTAGGGGAATGAACGTCAAAATTGAATAGCAACTGAGGGTTCTTGACGTGAGGTCACAATACTTATAAGACGGGTTAATACTTGGTTAGACATCTATTTATTGTGAAAAATCCAACAATACATTCAATTGAATTCGAATCGAGTTTTTATGTTTGTATATAAACTAATAGGGAAAAATGAATGTACGAACATATTTTTCTTATATTTCAAAATACATAGGTATCATTAAGTTTGATTACAATGAAGTCACATTATTTGGAGAAAATGTATTTGAAAATACATCGGCATCTCATTATAAACACATAAAGGTGAACGTATGATAATATATTCCGTATAAATGAGGATGTTTCCAATATAAATTGAAAGTATTGATGTTGGACAATTCGTTATAGATTTTAGTGACGCGTAGTGTTTTTAATTAATGAAGGCGGTGTAGAATAAATGGAGTAAATTTTTTATCTGTATTTATTTGATACACGACGATTTCAATATTCACATCGGGAACGGTAACCTTCTATAGTTTTTAATTGAGCCTTATTATTTATACTTACGTAATAAAAAATAAAATAAGTATTAATATTCAGATAATATTTATTCAATTGAAAAGATGAATTTAAAATAAGCAATATTTTAGGTGTAAATATACTTTATTCTCGTACATTTAATTTACTATCAATTTTAATAAATTTCATGTAACATAAAAATATTAAAAAAGAATAAAAAGGATAAAGAACTTTGATAAATATATTTGCCCTGAAGTCGATTGCAGTCAGCGTTCAGTAACAACTACAAAAAATATATTAATTTTTAAATAAACGATCTGGGCCTTTAGACAAACGTCAAAACGCAAAGGAATAGAATCCGCTAGCGATACTAATAATTGTCATAAGCGTACGATATTTCGCTAAGGATTTGTTCACCCTACCAACGACGACGACGACCACAAACAAAATTTCCATCCAGTCGCAATTTAACAAAATTGTGAAAAACACACTTAAAAATAAAATATTAAAATTTCCTGTCGTTCTGGTGATTGGATTTTTTTTTGCGAATAATGAATGAAAACATAGATTTTTCGTAGAAACGGTGGCTCCTAGAAAAATATGTATTGGAAGTTTTTTATAGATAATTTTATGATCTACAATTTTGGTCCCAGGTAATTATATGATTAGCTTACCCGCTTACCGTCTCGGCGAAAATCGCAAAAAACCTATTTTTTTATTAATTGACCTCGAAATTTTTTTCTTCCGAGTACCAGTATGACGGGAAATTTTAATATTTTATTTTGAACGAATTTTGTCTGGATAGGAATTTTGGTCGTTGTCGTCGTCGTCGTTGGTAGTGTGACCGAACCATTACTAAAATGTCATGAGCTTATGTCAATAATTAGCGATAGCAGTTTCTATTCCTTAGCGTTTATTCTATTCTCTGCCGTTAGTCTCGGCGTTCTGTTTCTATTTTATCTAAAGTAATATACAAAATGATAAACAACCAAATGTGTTCACTGTTCACCCTGACACCCCTTGCGCAAATCACTCTTAAACGAAACCCATAACGGAATACAAAACGAAAAATACCGAAACCGAGTCACACCCGTAACGCATTAATAACTATGAAATATATCCTCAACGTCAAACCAGTACATGCACTCGCCTCCCATTGTCTGTCTGACAGACATTTATCATTTCCGAAAAACATAAAACCGAGGAAATCCGCACAAAGAAAATTTTGAGAAATGGTATCCAAGTGTACCAAGTTTATATCAAATCTTTTATTGTACACTTTTCAATGTTTTCAATGATATTCATAATTCTTTTGAATATTAACTCGCAAATAATGTTACATTTATAATCTCTCTTTTCTGGACAGGAAACAATTATAACAATAACAAAAATAAAATAAAATTGTTCCAATACAATTACAACTGCGCACTAAATACGTTAATTAATTTGTTTTTCAATCAATACATTATGATAAAAATAGCCTCAAACTTCCATAACATGCATAAATCGACAGCTGAAAATGTATTTTACATGATAAATAGTTATTTATTATATTTGTAAGGGACAGATGTTCATCTTTATACGACAACAAATTTCCTCGAACCCAGTCTTAAAGATTCAGATCTGAAGTATTCATAGAAAACACTTCAATAAGATTTCACTACATACCAGACCACATATTAACGACATTTAAACCATTAAAATAGAACTTATGTACTAGAACTGAACTTTAGAGATTCATACTAAAAGTTACAAGCCATTTCATTTTAATAGAATTAAGTTATGTTGGAATAGTTTAGCATTCATACTTATTTGACTCAATGTTGTGTGTATGAAGAGATTTGTGTAGATCTAAGCCTTCTTATGTTACATACCTTTGAAAATAGAGACTTGATAAAATCTTAAAAACCTATAATCTCATTGAACATTAATTTCAAAAGATTCAATTATGCACACAGATCTTTAATTTGTTAAAATAATCATAACAATTTAGTGTAAAAAAAAATATCAATGATTCTCGAATTATCTTATCAGTATACATTATGCTTCACCGTTATCTTTATGTCCTGTGTTTTATCAAAATATATTTACCTGTAACATAAATTTCTTTAAAAACCGTTCGCCATTTAATTAAAAACAAAGCTAAGTACCTCGAGAAGCGTTTATTATGAAATATAATTTGTCAAAACACAAATTGCTTCGCCAGATGGTTGCCACTGAGAATTTTCTTGCATTCAACATCGTCTTATCGATTAATCATTCTTCCTCAAGCCTTTCAGATACCTTGTAATAGAATTTTATACTTATTTCCGAGGATCTATCAATCACCAAGGACCTATGAATCTATTGAAAATATGAGCATCAATTATAAAAGTGATTGTCGGATTTTATTTGCATTTATTTTGTCCTGTTTGCTTTGGGTGTTGAAGAAAAATATAATAGATTGTTATCAGATTTTATGAATCTTTTACAGAGAGGAAAAAGCGTTACCTTATTGAATGTGTCTGGACTGTCTGGTTAAAACCCTTACCGTAGTAAGTATTTAAAAAAATAGTATTTTAAATTAATACATTTAAAGGTAAAATACACTAAGCTTATTTAAATTGAAAAATTAAAACTCTTCAACGGTTTCTAACCCGCTTTATTAAGTATATTTACACTAAAGACTCAACATCAAAGGGCGTCTTAACTTTTCATCAGTTATCTAAATAAGTATTAGCTTATATAATATACATTACAGCTTCGAATACATCACGTACGTTGCCATGTAAAATTCGCAAGTAAGCATTTTACACAAAAATGGGTTACATAGGCCAGAGATTATTAGATACATCACGGATTCGCTGGAGATCGTGTGAGGAGCTTCTTATATTGAGTACAGACTCATTTCACTGTAAGACTAGGAAATATTCGCAAATTAGACCGTGAAGAATTTAAACAGGCAATCGCGGAAAATCCTACTACGATTTTTTGAAAATAGCAGTTGATTACTATGTTTAAATTTTTTGCTATAAATATGCAGTGAAATTAGGATTCAAATCTGTCCAGGCCTTTCAGCGTTTACAACACAACACAAAACAAGAATAAGATTAACTAACAGACATACAAACCGACAGACAAGCATAGAAACACAGGCAGAGCATAAAAATACATATTATTATACCTATTCTTTTAACAATAAATAATCCAATTCATTGTTTCAGTGCGTTAATAAAAATCCCGCAAACATAATATTATATTGACGACGCGAAAGTTTTGCAGTTTCAATAATTTCACATTTATTAATTGTACGTTTCCAAATGATTACTTCCTCTTTTGAGGCCAATAAAAATATTATCATAATATGCTTTTTTGTACTTACTCTGAGTACAAGTAACGATACGTGATAATAAAAAATTAACACATCATTTTTCCATTAATCGAAAATGGATGTTTCTTTCGAAAATTGATGTTTTTCATATTGTATTTGCGTAGAAATTCACAGACAGCTCAATATAAACACCTTATTTCATCTCTATCAAAACTTATATCCATAAAACGGTTAAACTTTCGGGTTGAAAACTTAACTTTTTCTTGAACCACCACTTGATGTGGGTGTGGAATACCTTTAACTTATATTAAAGTGGTCAGGATAAAAGTTTTAGTGGTATAAACGATTTACGCCTTCGTGTATATGAGATAAGGGTTTTTCGGGTATAATTTAACAGTATAATATTATCATAATATAATGTACCTGTTATGGAATTATAAAATTTGCTATTATAATTTTTACGACATTAGTTCTTAAAAATAAAACAAAATGTATAAGACAATATTGTATTTTTAAAACTTTGTTAAGGACATTCAATCAAAAAAGTGAGCTTGTAGATTTTTTTATTTATAGAAATACTGATTTGAAATCGAAAAAACCTTTAAAAATAATGGTAAGTTCTGTTCATGTGTACACAACGCTAAAACCTATTCGGAAACTGTAATCTGCAACTATTATAGTATTATAATGTTATCTATGCAGTAACTAATTAATCAACAACTTAAAAAGTAACAAAACAACATATTAAAGGCCAACCGTATCCTATATCGTCAACAAAAGGTTTCATCAGAAAAGTTTTTATTGCGCGAAATCCAATGAAATAGTTAAGAAATTCGATGTTCCTCTAAAACAAGCTATTTACTGACAACCCAACTCCCATTCTTGCAGACCCAAAAGACTTGAGATGAAGGAAGGAAAATAACTGTAATCCAGGTAAAGATTTAATATAGAAAGCTCTAAATAAACTTTCATCGCTCTAGCTTGTAAGTAAAAATTGTAGTAACTCCTACAAAGAAGTTACATCGTTTCAAAACATAAATTGAACAGTAAAGTAATTCGAAAAAGTTATGGAAAGTACATATTTCCATCCCTTATTTCACGAGTATCAAGTTTCAGTATTTTGACCGAATGAAACAGATGTATTTTCTCTGTTCGAAATTTCAACAAAATCGATACGCTTACATACAAGCGTAACAGACAGAAAAAGAAAGACAGGATTATTTTAGAATTTGTAATATTAATGAAGACATAATACTTCAAATCGCTTTATATATCTCCACTAGTGAGGTGGATCACATTCCCAATAATAGATATAGAGCCAATAAAAGTTACCACAATTCGTGTTTGTAACAGACATGTTGTCGTTATAAAAGTTTGTTTTTGTTTTATTTGAGAATTGTATGAGATGACTTTATGGTATTATATCGATAGTTTATTGCAAATCCTTTTAGTTGCCATCGGCTTAGCAATATAATAATAAGTTAAAGTAATGAAGTATATAATTAAAAAAAATCAAAATAATATATTAGTCCGATTAAATAATTTAATTATAATGTAAAAATCTGTATGGCAATACTATATTTAGATACTAGTACCATGTTTATCGACGTAAAATATTAAAACATTATGGCTCTACGTTTTTATTTATAATGTTAATGTAAGAATACGTTGCTTACCATGATATTAAAATATAATACAATTTATATGATGAACTTCTGAGTTACCGGCTCCTCTCTGTAATAACTTTCGAACCCATAATAAATAAATCACATGCATTATGAAGATTCAAAACAAGTCTAGTTAAAAAATGTTATACTAAATTTATCTACAAACACGAACAGAATCGATCTCCAAAACTTCCGAGGAATAAATCTCCGTTAAGCCTCGTAACTTTTCCATTTAAATAGTTAATGAGCATTAAGTATGTACAATTAATTCATTGTAATCACCCAGATTAAGGCATTAATACCAGCTCAAGATTATACGCTAAAGTGCTATCGATACCACAATTAAGAATACTTAAGAAATTACGCTTCAGTGTTGGAGTTCTTTGATACCTTTTGTTATTTTATTTTAGGCTTCGGTTATAGTCTCGGTTTTATAATTAACTCCATTATTTCTTCGTGTTTTATCCTGAATGCGAATTGTTTGACTACTGGCGACAGATTCAATAAATTAGTAATAATTAAAAACACATGTATATTTATAATGTAATTCGGTATTGCCACCTGGAGGGAAAGCACTCGTAATGATATGAAAAAAAAATCTGAAGGGAAACATTCTATTATTTTTTTAAAATAATGTAAACTGCAATTAAAGATTTGCGAAAATTTTCCTATTACTTCCGGGAATCGTTACGATCAAAATATTCTGTTAAAATTAAAACTATTTTCCTACCTATTTATGATAACGGTAAACACAAAATAATCAAGTCGCAGAAATCAAAACTCTTTCGACCTCTTTCCCTAATTCAGGTGACCCTTTTAATTATGTTGGATCCTCATGGGAAACGTCGGTTTCAATTCATTACGTAAAAAAACAGAATCACAGAATCAATTACACATTTCTTAAAACTCTGCATAAATTTGGTAAAGTCTACAATATTCGACCACTTCGTCTCCATCTTTCATAATCGTATTTCATGTTATTTCTATAATATTTCAAATAAATTTTGCCACCAACACTACGTGACTAGACAAATAATTAAAGCAGTTTAGTCCCATGCCCCCTAGGGGACAGATCGCTCCACTATTTCCCAAGTATTAAAGCTTCAATTCCACTCGACTGATTAATACGCGCCATAGTAAAAATAGCGATGCATTTTTCCAACAAAATTATACTAACAAGATATTTGAAGATGTTCGGAGTGCTATTGAAGCGCTGCCTTCACTAATTACACCAGAACTTGAGTTTCAATTTAATTGACTAGCGATATCGTGAAAATTATATTCCGATGTTCTTTGAACGGCAATATGATCTCTGTTTATTTTCTTTCGCCTTGTTTCCAGAACGTACGTTTTTGTTCTGGTTAAATGGGCAAATCATTTATATTTACAAGTTTATTGAGAATATTTTAAGTCCTTAAAAAACTAAGAATAAAGTATTTTCCATTTCATCTAAGTAAATAAGAAAAAGAAGTTAAAATTTAAACCTTTCATGTACATTGTACAATATAAAAGATAAGTTTCGTCTCGAATTTCCATACAACAAATTTTCTACACAAAATTTATGTCACAGGGTCGGTTATTATTGAATAAAATATGGAGATACACGATATATTATATTGTCGATCCTAATGCTTTGATATTAGATTTATTTTACATCTATTTTTGCTTTAACATCTTTCTTAGAAAATTATTGTTGAATGTTTAAATATTTAAACTCTTATTTGGTTAATATAGAAAGTTCCTCGCATAAACCTTACATAACTCTCTTCTAATTTCAATCTAAACAAATCTCAATTTTACTAATTATTTCTTTATCCATTACGATTAGCGAGGCATCCTCGAAGGACCAAAAACTCAGCCAAATTTCTTGTAAAAGAGTGATCAGAACAGTCGCAATTAGCATTAATTACATACAAAATGGCTTAAGCTAACCGACAAGTTATTTATCGTGGCTTCGTCCAAAAAAAGTAACATTTAATATGCAAGCGGAAGAAATTATTCGCCACAAATGGCCAATTTGCCGCTATTTGGCAAATATAATTGGCGTACGTTGGTGTTGTACTTTTTACTTGGGGGTAATTTTCCTGATTAATTCGCGAAGCCGTGCAGGAGGTTGGTGAATTTTGGCAACAGTGTGGCCGCTATTTACAAGTGCAATGTACTTAAAACACCATAAATGTTTTATTAGTAATTTAGTGGATACTATTTTAAATTCATTGTATAGTGTTTTTAAAGGTTCCACATTAAAAAGGTTGCCAGAATATTTCATGACTAAAATGAATAAGATGTTAAACATAAAAATTAATTTTATAAGAAAAATGTAATTAAGTACATTTTTATTAATTTTTATAAAATTTTATTAAAGAATTAATTTTTATAAAATTTTATTAAAGAAGTATTAAGATAGTGCACTCTGAGCTATAAAGTTAACTTTGAACCATCTCGTATATTAACTTTATTGAAGCTTGAGATTAATACGGTGTTATTAAAGTTTTTATAGAAAATCTTTCTTGTAATTAAATTACATAATATATATATTACACGTCTATATTATATAAAGAACATTGATTATACATCATTATAACTTATAAAAAACAAACAAAGATACTTACTTTTTATCTGAATTGTGTTAGTCGAGGACAATCTGGACCTAATATAAAAAATGTGACTAGAAATTTTTTGTACGAAATCAGTGTTTGTCAAATTAAGCCTCAATAGGTTTATTTCACCGATAGTGGCACCATGTATATTTAATAATGTTTTCTTTACAAATAGCGATGATGTCTATATAAATCCTTGTTTCGTATTTCAATGCAAATTTGTCAAATGTATTTCGTCGCGATACGTGCAGTGGAACGCAGGTGTTGTTAGAATAAGAAGTTCGAACAGACAATTCTTATATAAAAATTACTTAAAAACAAAACAAGAATATACAAATAAATAAAATCAGATTATTCTATACGATATACTTTATTGCTTTTACTTTTTATTTCTGAAGTCTCACACAATAACAATAGCCTTTAAAATATACAAATTGCGTAATTACGTATTCAAAATCGTATAAAATTATGGGTTCGCTTTCATTATCTTTCAAAGAAATGCTATCATAATTCTTAGCATTAGGCTCAATACAATTCAATTTTCTTTTGCCTTTGTTATTTATAGAGCTATAAAAAGTAAAGGATTTTCGTAATATGCTCTATATTTCCTGAATTTGATTTGTATCTTATAATTCATTTTAATCGCATACAATTTTCGGGAACGTATTTTGTGTAAATATTCAATACTTTGAAAAGCACACATTTTCAGCATTCATTTACCTTACTTTTGCCATTGAGTTTTTTTCTAATGTGTTTCTAATATTACGTTGAAATAAAATAAAAATTTTGATTACACTGAAGTAATATATCGTATGTATAGAGGATACCATAAAATTGTTCATCGGATGACATCACTCAAGGGACATTACGTCACAATTCATATTTGCGATATATTGGAATTTTATTTGCGTCACTTTATCCAAATGAAGGTCCGTACTCAAATTATCTTTTAAATCATCTTTTTGTAAAGTTCTTTTATGAATTTGATATTTTTGGTTTTATGGTATTCAAATCCATACTTATATACTTATTAATATTATAAATGCGAAAGTAACTCTGTCTGTCTGTCTGTTACTCAATCACGCCTAAACTACTAAACCAATTTTCATGAAATTTGGTATGGAGATATTTTGATACCCGAGAAAGGATATAGGCTACTTTTTATCCCGGGATAATGACGCAATCCCGGAAATCCCACGGGAACGTGAACTATGCGGGTTTACCTTTGACTGCGCGGGCGAAGCCGCGGGCAGAAACCTAGTGCTTTATAAATATAAATTAATAAAGAATACAAAAAGTTCTTTTATGTTATTCGAATACCGCCATCCCACTTCTGAATAACTTGGAAAAATCACTCCACAACTAATTACCTTTATGAGGTATTTTCTTTTCTTATGAAAAGTTCATCAACTTCATAACGGATGAAGTCTTTAAGCTGAAGATGATATTGCGAACACAGAATATGTATAGTCTAGATGAAACTTTGATTATATTTTTGTATGACTGTGTATGCAATTTTGTGTTACCTAAACAAGTTTTTTTTAACAATTTAATAGCGATCTGTCGCTGTCTTTTGTCAATAGCTTTTCATGTTGAATTTATATTTTTGGTTTTATGGCATTCAAATGCTTTATAATTATAAATTTATAAAGAATAGAAAAAATTCGATCACGAGGCGGGACTCGAACCCGCATCCTTTCGCGCCATTCCGGGGCGGATGCCTGACCAACTCAGCCACTCGTGACCCGCCAGAGCAATCGAATTTATTCTATTCTTTCAGTTTTATGTGTCTGGAGGGACACACCGCGCGCCATCTATTGAGATGATTAACAACCATTTCAACCAATATGAAGCACTTTTTCAGTGAATACAATATTGTAACGATGGAACACGACCTTTTTTGTTGAATTTATATTTTTGGTTTTATGGCATTCAAATGCTTTATAATTATAAATTTATAAAGAATAGAAAAAATTCGATCACGAGGCGGGAC
>CAJQZM010038640.1:13338-35041 GCA_907164665.1 Colias nastes
GTCCCGCCTCGTGATCGAATTTTTTCTATTCTTTATAAATTTATAATAGCTTTTCATATTTACGTTGTATTGAATATATATAATAATACTAGCGGTCCGCCCCGGCTTCGCCCGTGGTACATATGAAAAATAGATGTTGGCCGATTCTCAGACTTACCCGATATGCACAGAAAATTTCATGAGAATCGGTCCACCCGTTTCGGAGGAGTATGCAGACTAACATTGTGACACGAGAATTTTATATATAAGATGTATAGATCAGGTAGGTAGTTTCATAACTAAATATTTAAATAGAATCTGTCAGCGCACAGTAAGATATTATATACGAATAATAAAAAAATGTAAAAAGACTATAATATTATGTAATGTATCTATCCTCTGTGCGACGCGAAATCACTTTATGAACTTCGTTCAAACCTCTATCATCGTAATTAAGCTATTTGCGCTCAATCGTGGCACGATTAATTATCTAGTACATATAAGATCTAGGGTTATGACGTATGCCACTAGAAGACGTAGTACTTAGTGGTGTAAGCTATCGTGTCTAATGAAAAGCGAAGTCAGACGAGGTGTGTTGAATATTAAGTACTAAAGAGCAGAACGAATTCGGAAACTTCAATTGAAGTTATGTTTGAGATACGTAGTATTAAAGTTATCGGAGCTAAGATTTAACTCTTGAAATCTGAGGGGAATTTTATGTGGAACTTAATAAAGTTCTTCGTGTGTATAGAGCTTAAGATTGTGTTATATTGTTTCTTATATGGTTTAAGGGTTGAATATATTGTTATCACATCGTGATGAAATTGTTAAATCGAAAATGAGGTTTAAGTCCAAATAAATCTGCGCATATATGCACGATCAATTCCAATGAACTGAATAAATACAATCCTAGTATGATAAAAACACGTATTTTTCGTTTACAAATATTTAATCTGATAATATGTAACTTCACTTCACTTAAAGCCAAACTCACAAAACATTTTTTTTTATTGGATTTTCATTTTTTTTCAGCTATATCCCGCCAGGAAATAAAGGCTGTTGATGATGCATGTCCTATACAAAATACATGCTATTAGAACAAATGGACACAAAATGTTCGACGCACCCTCAACCCATGTGTTAACAAAAAGCAACAGCTTTATCAGTCAACGCCTAGAATATTACACGATAATTCAGGCTCGAGGCAAACTCGCTTGAAAATTAATTAATTGCTGCATACCGCTCCACGTGATCGTCTGCCTTGGAATGCTTTGTTTTATTTGTACAGGGATTTACGGGTGCCTGTACATGACAGTAATGTGACGTATTTAAATATAAATCGAAGCGATGAATGGAATCTTTATTAAATGTAGGATTCAGTTTGATTGTGTGTGCGTCATGAGTGGACTTGTTTTTTATTTTCCTTGATAGTGCGACAGCGTCCGTACGTTTGAACGTTCTAAAACTGTTCCCGTCTTGATTTCAGTGGAAAAAGTCGCTTATTTTGAATTGTGACAAAATAGACGAAAAACGAATGACAACTTTATCTTAATGATTTTAAATTGAAACTTCTTTAGGCGCGTTGAGAGTAATATTTCAAGGTCGCATGGAGTATGTTGACGATTTTGGTATCTTTGAATCTTGCCAAAGAAGTTTCACTTCTGACACGTGTGCTTGGCATCCGCGCTCTTTTTTATATTGAGATTTTATAATATTGTATTTTATTGTTGGAATTTTGTTTAAAATCTCCTACATAGTAATGATTATAAAATTGATCTCTCGTTGTATTCAGTTACTAACAAGTCCCTTTTACTAAATATCCACCTAAATATCTCAAATTTAACATATACAACGATAAAGTGATTACGGCACGTCCCTTATGATTTTAATTTCAATAATGTTTTATGTGTTTTATCTTTACAGTACTCTTTATGATGAAATAAAACCGGGGTCGCCCGGTCAAGGATGGCTATTACAAACCCTCAGACCATGATTTATTTCCAGTGTGGAAAAAGGACAGCGCTATGTATAGCGCTGTCCTTTTGACCTGTAGGTCATATAGCGCCATCACTTTCCCACTCTGGAAACAAAACTGCTATAAGACATCATGGTAATCCCCTGAGCCTATTCGCGGCTGAAATATGTATGACTGAGTGAATGAAGGGAACTGTAAAACATTGCAGTGCTTTGAAACGTCTTTGCTTTGCGCTGAAGGATTAGAGCCTAGATAACAAGAGTTGTATGGCATTTATTAACTGTTGTTTGTACTTTTTTTTGCTTGCTTGCAGCTAGCTTGGCACAACAGCGAAAGGGGATGGAATAGTGGCCAATTATTCAAAATACGGGCACGTACATATTTGACACCGGGTTTTAAATAATATAAAGAGAAAATTACATTATACCTAATAAAATAATCATGTTGGTAAGTATATATATATCAGAGAAAAGTATTTAAAATGTATACCTATAATTTTCAGTATTTTAACGAAATATCCGTCTTTTTAGGTATAATAACAACAAATAAAAAATTAATAAATACAAAAAGCAATTAATCCTCACAGCCACACAGCGCATTCTTACCTCATAATTTGTTCCAGCAATTTATTGTTAAAATATCAAAACAACGGATGCGAACGAAAAATTCTATTGAATCAACAGTCGCTAGATTTCCCCTGAGCGTGGACTGACCGGCAGTTTACCATGTGAAATAAAAGGAAAATACCCGCAAATTATTTTTAGCGTTCCGTAGGCAGTGGTCCCAGACCGTGACAGGCGACGTGACATCGTTTACTTCAAAAAGCAGAGATTAGATTAGAAGTTAGAAGTGCCACAGATTACTAAATAGTATCTATGGTATACGTACTTTTGTTGGTTTTGTCAGTAATATATATTTTTTTATTGTATGATAGGGAAGCGCTTGACCACGATCTCGTCTGATGGTAAGCTGAGATGTGGCCTATGATGGAGCGCGCTTCCCTAGAAGGTACCCGTTCACTCTTCGCTTGAAGAGACAGATTTTTGTTTGGTTGTAGGTAACCTAACTATTTAATTTTTCATAATTAAAGCTATAGAACAGTGTTTACTATATGTAGAATAGAATTAATGTTACTTTTTATTGAATTAAATTGCAAATTTGATCGAAAATTTGTGTACATTTTTATTGCCTTGCATTATTTTATTGCTTATAGATATTATATTTCACTCATACACAATATAATAATGTTTCATTGATCAAATTAAATTTCAACTCAAAACCTTTGTCGTTAAATAAATTATTTTTCCTTGTTTGGTTTTAAAAACAATGAAAAATATCGATAACCTGCCGTGACTAAAGTCAGTTACTTAAGTTTGAACGTTAAAAAACGATGAAATCAAAGGAACGTTTCAATTCGCAAACCCGTTTCATTTCAATTTTACATCCTATGAAAAACTAAAGAATCCCATTTAAAGAGCACTTTACGCTCTTGGCTGTCCGCGGCCCCAGATGCAAACGTTGATTTTTATATTTATTTAACCATTCGATATTCCATGTTATCCAATAACGATATAGTAAATATGCTCTGTGTAATTGAAGCGTTGGTAAATATGTATCGAAATCATACAGTCCTAAGATTTTTATTACTTTTTGTCCTGAATGTTCCATAGTGTATTTATTTTTAATGTGATATATTATTAAGTTCATACCGCCCGCGCCCTGAAGGCTCTACGCCTCTACGGTATTACCATCTGAAAAGGCAAATAAAAAGGAGACATCTCATGGAAAGAATGTTTTTCACGATAAAAGAAGGTAGTATAATTATGTTGCTATGATTGATACAAATGTACAAAATATACATAACAACTTTTTATACCACTGCACGAGGTGACGAGCCTGCATGCTTGATCGAGAATTCATGTACAAATTTTTCCTATCCTGCCTATCGTAATTATATTACTTTAATGGATTTAACATAAATACTTACTAATAAAGCGAATATATTTTAATAAGCTGACATTCTAAAATGCAGTTCCACAAACTAATATAATATTTCCTATCAGCTGACCAGTTTGTTTTGCTATAAAAAGTCATATAAAACACGATCGCAGTAGACATTTGACCACTGAATTGTGAACACTATATCTAGCATTTGCATATTAGCGCAACTGGCTTGCCGCCAACACGATGTAGGGACTCAGCTAAACATTTTCATATCTCGTATCGTTGATAGCTGTTTTTCTAGCAACCGCCTTATTAGTATTTACTTACGAGCGTGATATAATGATGTCGCAGTTAAAGTCCAAAGTTGAGGTTCAAAGAAATTTTTCAAGACTAAAGCAATTGTTATAAATTTATTTTTAAGCATATCTTTAAATGTCGACGATTAAATTGGAATCTTAATTATAAAATATTATTTTATATTTCTAATTTCTCACGAGAATCAACCTATTCCTAGATTTAAGATTATGATAATAATTTTACTTGCCAATTGTAAGGTAAATAAATTTTACCAAAACAAATATTTTTACACGATTAATACCACAATTAATACAATATTCCGGTATTTTATTAAAGCAAGAGAAAATTCTTTCAAAAGATGATCAATAATAATTAACGAAATACATCCTTCAGCTGTAACTATTTATATATTTCAAGTTCTAAAATGCCTGCAGGTTACATTCATAATTTCAAAACAAGCGATTGATTAAGGTGATTTTGAAGCCCATTATATTGTCTTCGTATAAATTTCAGAACGAAATTTATGGCAATAATTTATTTCTTCGGCTATATTAAATTTCGTTAAGGTCGGAATAAATGGTCCATCAAAAATGATTTTGAATGTTAATTTTAAATCCCAATCTAAGGCTGTTTTTTGTTGAGTGCAAATGAATAACCAATTTTCCTTTTCATTTGATACTTTTGAAGGACATTTATTTACATTTAGGTACTATTAAAAATGTTAACATACGTAAATAAAAATATATGTTTGTTACAATATAACGATATCAATAAACAGTAACGACTGACGAGTAATTTGATAAGGCAATTTATTAAAGAAAATCACAGCAGCCCTGAGCACTATAGTATGATCTGATTCTCACGCACAGAAGAAAAATAATCTCAATTATAGATCGAGGCAGAGCTTGCCTTCCGAGAAAATTCGTTTACAAGCCACTGTATAACCACACATAAGGTAATAATACCTAGTGTAAACACAGTTTCCAAAAAGACAGTCTGATATGAGCCTTTGTAAATATGTGAAAAAAGGAACATAAAAGTATTTTTCTTAAATAGAATCGGGAATTTCCACTTAAAACAAAAAATAAGTGAATTGTAAACATAAACAAAGTAGCAAAACAAATCACTCCTTCAACATATAAATACTTTTAAATACACCGAAAAGCTAATAAGAGCACGCTAATTATAGATTAAACAAAACGTTAAACCATTAAGAAGGCAGTTTATTTACAGGCGAATTTCCTTTGGCCAAGGCTCTGAGATGTCCGCTGACAATACGTTGTTGTGGCCCATTGTAGTCGGCCCTTTGTTCTCTGGCTAGGAGGTGAAATGGAAGGGTTGCTCCTTTGTGCGCCCTTTTCAGATTCTTGATAAATTTTAAACCAGTCAGATGTTGGAATTAAAAATTTAAGGCCACTCGAGGTTATGCTTAATGACATAATTGTGGACTTGGGGAAAGTACGAGTGTTTCGTGTAGTTTGAGTTTGTTATGTTGTAGAACAAGAAGGAATGTCACTTACATTATTTTGCCACGTTCTCTTTCTAATCTATACTTAACATTATAAAGCTTAAGAGTTTGTTTGTTTGTTTGAACGCGCTAATCTTAGGAACTACTGGTCCGATTTGAAAAATTATTTCGGTGTTAGTAGCCCATTCATTGAGGAAGGCTAGGCTATATTATATCATCACGCTAAGACCAACAAGAGCGGAGCAGCAGCAAGCAGATATTTATAATATATTTTTAGTATTCATAGCTTAGAAGAATATGTTATCACAAAGTTTACCTTTACCTTTAATAACTATACCATGTATAACAGCAACAAGGAATTAAAATTAAAAAATCAGTAATAAAAAACCGCAACATAACCCGTAATCACTAACTTTGTTAAAGATAAGATCAGTACTATATTTGCGTTAGTAGCTACACAAAAGCGTTCTGCAACACTGGTTTATTATTAAAACTCCAGACCAAATGAGCTAATCTTTGTAGTCTTTGTAGATTGTGTTCAAAATATTATTTAAGAAATTTCTCAAAAAGCCCGGGTATAGTTGTGGCCTATTAATCAATGTCAGACGCCAGAGGGCTGGCCTCAAGTCGACATTCTTTGAGCATTGTTCGGTTTTCCTTGTCAATATGATCCAGTCACGCTTTCAGCGGAATTGATGAGACTGATAAAAATGAGATCGATACTTAAAGATCTGTAAGGCTACTGCTGCAGGGATCAGTGACAAGTGTAGGATGTCGGGATGTCGGAGTTATCGTTTCTAAATTCGGACGGAATACGAAATTGCCTGTGCAAACATCATATTATTTACAACAGTCATATTATTTTGAAATGATTCGCTTTTCATTTCATATATATTGTTCTCACATGATCTTATTTAACTTATTGGACTTTGTATTTAATATGCTCAATAATTGAGGCTTTTACTCAAGGCAATAAAAATCCGAATTTCATTAGAATATCTCTGGAACGTCCATATATTTTATCTTGAAAAGCAAAGGGTTCTTAATTGTTCATAAGCGTCATAACGCTGAAAGCGGGAATTTATCAAGAATCATCAAATGGGTATTCCAAACTTTAAAAGCTGCCTTATGACGCCGAGAGGAATGAATAATCCCTCCCATTTTGACTCCGCACTCCCCGAAACAATAGACTTCATCAAGAATAACGATGTTCTCAAACAAAACAGACCATTTCGTTGGCTAAATTCGTCGGGATTGCCTCGTGATTTATCTCAACCCATTTTCGAATTAATAATTTGACGAATAATGATGCGTTGACGCGAAAGATTCCATTGTTTGCGACAAATTGAAATCAAATCTTTGTGATTAATTTCGCTTGACGCTTGACAATTAGCACAATATCATTCGAACAATACTGAAGTGTTTGAGCATTTACAATTACAGTTCCCTTTTTTTTTAACAAATACCAAACTGGCTTCAATATACACCACAAGATTTTGTAATCGAGAGTACATAAATTGTTATGCATGAATAAATCTATAATACGTTATTTTCGAATCCACGTTTCGTTTCCTCAAACAACATCACAATATTAGATTATAACTCATCCTGTTGACTGTACTTCCTCAATTTAATACATCTTATCTCCACACGAAAACACAAATTAAATAATGAAAAAAGCGAGTGATTTTAGGAAAGTCCTGAAATTGTTCGTACACATTGAACGCAAGCATAAAACACGTGGCTTTACATAACTTTACGATTTCAATTAAGATAAAACGATGGATCGAGGTACAAATATCAAAGGATTCGAGAGAAAAGATTCCAATTGCTTTTCAAATTCAACCCTCAGTCAGAAATAAAATGTCGAAAGGAATTTGTCTGCGATCAGTGATACAAGTTATTTTATTTTCGATAACTGCTGTTTTAAAAGTCCATTATGGTAATAAAATATTGTGTTTCGTTCACATTCACATTTTATTGATGTTTCTTCGCTATGAAAATAAGTTGGTACATATATGTTTATTTTAAAATCATACCAACGGTTCAGTAGTTTTATAAATATTATCACAAATCTAACATCATATTAAATTAAAAATAACTTTTGTCCATATTATAAAGTGTATTTTTATAGAATTAAAACTTAATACAGTATAATTTTACTATAATATAACATTCATAATATAATGATACCTAACGATAAATCCCTATACTTACTTCCAGATGATTTCAGAACACAGTACGTTGCCACTTTAGTCTCAAAAGATAATTTAACTTCAGCCCCTTTGTTGTAGCACTAATATCACTTGACTAGAAGGGCCGAAATAAATGTGGGCCATATAAAGAATTTTATCATTATCTTGGGTGCGAAAGTTAGAACAATTTGTCTTTGTCAATTTGTTTCCAATTCTCAGTGAAGATTTCGCTGCTGGTGGATTGTTTCTTTGTATAAATCAACTTATAAAAACCGTATCTATAAACAACACTTAGCTAAGGCTAAATTAGTTTTAATAGTTCAAAATATCATATTATACTCATGTGAAATGGAAAGCATTTTAACTTAGCAGTTAGCATACAACTAGAGTTGCCTTAAAAACTATTTAGTAGATACCTACAATTGTTTTTTACTGCATCATGTAGTGCTAAAAACTATTAAGTCTATAATATTACCTATATACAAAGTAGAACTAGAACTAGTTAATATCTATAGCATTGCCCTTAAACTTTGAAGTGACATGAAAACCATTACCTACTTCAATGACTAAAAAAACTTCATATAAAACTAAAGTTCAACATACATACACCACATAACAAGCCTAACAAGATTTGTAGCGTAAAACCCGTGAAGCAGCAATATATATTTGCTCACGTGTCCCAGAGATCACCCGTGTCTGCCAATTCATCATACCTCGGGGTTCATTATCCAAATCAACCCTTTACGAATTCGTTTCGCGTAATATATGGAGGTAGAAACTGTCCACTTGACAAAAAAATGTGTGAAAATATGGAACGGCGGTATTTGACCCTTGTCAAAGGGACGGACGATGTTATTTGTGAATAAATAGCGAATTTGCATGGGATCCGGATCGTTCAATATCGCCTATGTATCTTGATACTTTTGATACATAATTTTAATTTAAGACGGTCCGTTGTGATGGAAGAGTTATGTGAAAGTTGTAATACTCTTTGGGAATACAATACTTTTAACGTTTTGTGCAAAAATATTATATACATTTTATCTACTAGCTATAGGTAATATTGCATAATATGATGTATTCTGTTACCTACCCGTTAAAGAAATGTTTTAAAGAGTGTTTAATTATAGCGTAAAACACTGATCAAATATACTATAGAATCTATTGTTTAAAGTACCTATAAATG
Source organism: Colias nastes (assembly GCA_907164665.1). Lineage (NCBI taxonomy): Eukaryota > Metazoa > Arthropoda > Insecta > Lepidoptera > Pieridae > Colias > Colias nastes. The sequence continues at coordinate 22,383 of CAJQZM010038640.1, forward strand.
ATGCGCAAAATAAAAATAAAAAATCCTTCTTTGCTCCATCTTAAGTTTTTTTCACATATAAGTAATATTTAAAAAGACACACATTACTTCTCTTTATTTGAAACAAAACATAAATCTGAAAAACATAACACTCTACCCAAGTTTAACCCATCCAATCTACATTAAATTCTATACTTTATAGTACATTATTTCTTACATTCCATAAACAACACCTGTTCTTACCTAATGATGAAGAAAGATTGCTGTTGAAAAATATAAACTAATAGCTCCCGGTCCGTACCACTTTCAAGGGAAGGTAATCGGCGAACGGCGCAAGGCACTAAAACACAATACAGAAGCGATAGCGATTAGCGATTATTCAAACAAAAAAAAAATATTATTATGTAGCTAAATGTATTTCTTTAACCTATTTATTAGCTTTTTTGCTCGTCTCTACCTTGCCTATCTTTCTTTAAAACAATTTCAAATCTATAACAAACTATATTTCTACATAAAACCTAAATTGAAAAGAAGTTTTACATGTAAAATCAACTAATGCATGATGTAAAAAGTAATGAATTACGAACTCATAAACATAAGTATTATAAAAATATAAGTATTTTTAATCTATGTGCACCTTCCGCTAAATTCTATTAGTTGAATTGATTTTTACAGCAAATTGATTCATGAAAATAACTTGAATATTGTATTATAGGTATGTAGAGTCTTTAAAGCTCTCCTTAAATAACACGCTTGCGCGCTCGCCTCCGCGCGTAATACATTGTTGCCCTAAGATACTAAATTTAAAAGGGCAAACTTCTTTGGGCACGAGATGGAATGAAAAGTGATTTGCCTAATCCACTTCTCAATTTACCAAGCCACAGGAGCTCACGAAAGCCGATTTAAATATGCATCCCGCTATAATTTAATATTCAAAAACTTTTTCAACTACAGTTTCTTTAGGACTCAATTTTATGTTAAATAACCATGAGAAGAAAGTTTATAAGCGTTGATTTATTATTTATATACTTTTTGATTTAACCACATGATAATGTCCAATTCCCTCTTTACATTTCGTTTATTGTTTTATTTGCTCTAATAAGTAGATAGCAAGGCAATACAATATTCGTTTCCACTTAAGTAAGTTAAGTTATTCATAACGACAAACAAACATTATTTCAACATTAAACAAGCGACCTAAATAGTTATTATAATAACATATTACATACAAAAGACATGGTAATAACATACCTGTATAACCAATAACCCGCTTCACGTATTCCACAAATAAAGCATTAATATTTCCACTAAGTATAAGCTTTGAGAACAACCTATAAATATTTTATATCGGAACTGAACAATAAACGAAATGCCAGAAAACAATGAACAAGAAAAGAGATAGACAATAAAATAACAGATGGCCAGACGATATAGAAAAATAATTCGGTTACATCAATATCATAAGAAATGAACAACGTCGTTAGACTCTTATTAATTACAAACATAAAAATGATTAATGATTGGAATGTTGAAACAAAGGACGTCGCATTCGACCCCATATTTGTCAACAAGATAAATAGCAGGTTGCTCTTATGAGTGTCAGTAAAGATTTTATTTTTGCTCCTTTTATTGGTGGTTAACAAGGGTGGACTTTATGCTATAGGGCTATAAACAGAGCTGATGTAAGTTGATGGCGCCTTTAAGTTTTAAAAGCAACTCTCTCTGAAATGAGAAGTATACATTAGATTTATTATATTCTTACATATACCACATTGTATAGCATTAACATTTGTTCCTATAAAAAATTGTCAGCGTGTTTTTCTTTAATAAATATACCACTTTTAAATTGTTAGTACCAAAAGCAAGGCAAAATCGAGCCTGTATAAACACAAAATATTTTTAACTATTACACAAACTTATAGCCCTATGAGAACATAGAATCAGAAAACTAAAAGCTAACTAGTTGGAATTCAATCACAAATTCAAAGTTTATCGAAGGATTAATGCTTGACGATAGGCTACAGGCCGCTACGTCAGAGCCGTCGAGCTCGTCTACTCTTTATTCAATACTTGCTGGTGTGTTCCATCGTCAATTCACGGATACATAATCCATACTAGGTATTTATTATACTTATTAATATTATAAATGCGAAAGTAACTCTGTCTGTCTATCTGTTACTCAATCACGCCTAAACTAATGAACCAATTTTCATGAAATTTGGTATGGAGATATTTTGATACCCGATAAAGGACATAGGTTACTTTTTATCCCGGAAAAATTACGCAATCCCGGAAATCCCACGGGAACGGGAACTATGCGGGTTTTTCTTAGTAGTAAATAAAGTATACTTTGAAATGTATTTGACTATTGTACCTATATTTATTAAAAGTGTCCAATTGGATATGGTGTTATTTACTAATAATTAATAACATGCGTTAATAGTTAATAGCATGCGTTCTAACTGAATTGTAAAAGATGGGCATAAAATGGAGTTAATACGTTATTGTTTTTGGAAATAAAAAGGTAGATAGAACTAGTACCCAACAAACATTTTATTTATGTACAATATAGAAAATATTGTGCAACGTTCTTATAAGGAAATGAATTAGAATATTTTTGTAAAACAAAAACTATCCTTGCACCGAAGATTCAGATCGAAGAGTTTAATAAATGTAATGTAATATATTTATAATTCAATATTTAAAAAATAAACGTAAGCAACAAACAAAAAGACAGCTTCTCAACTTATTTAAACATAATATTCTATTTATATAATACCTACGTACTATTGTTGTAACATTGTTAAAGATTCGAGACTATTCTGAGAAACTTTCTTTTGCTGAAATATGAAAAAAGCTTACATCGTTATACTTATATGATTTAAACAAAAAGACATGAAAGGTATCTAAAAGGCCCTCCCAAAAACTCGTGGAATCTTTGATAATCCCGTAAACGTTTGATCTTGACCTCTTAAATACCGTAGCACTTTTCAAATAGATTTTTGATCTTCTGAATCTAAAACGTTAGCACATTATGTGAACTTATTTGCTCTACTTCAATTTTTGCTATTTATTTCCTAAAATTTTAAGAAATTTTTTAACTAACTTAACTCAAGCGCCCAAACATACAGACAAACAAATAGATTAACACGTTATTATCTGTGTTTAATAAAAAAAATGATGAATAAAAAACTCAATATTCTAAAGTCCAATGATAATTTGATTAACAAATAGCCTTTATGATTTTAATAAACTTGCAAAAAGTTCAACTATATGATACTCAATACTGACCCTCTCTTGCTACATCCTTAACCCTCTTTAATAAACGATCGACGATCTCTCAGTTTGTACAAATAAAATATAATTCAAAATGGAATAAACGTGGTTGCCTGGCAGAGATCACTGCATAGTGATAAGGCCGCCCTTTGTGCTTTTTTTAAACTTATTTTTGTAACCTTTATGTATATTTTGTTTCTTGCACAATAAAGTGTTAAATAAATAAATAAACATTGCAGATACCTATTAATCTGTCATCGCTACACTGAAGCGTATATTTAAGCTTATGAGAACATAATAACATACTTGACCCGTTTTATTAAACTTGACATCGTTCTACTAATAAAGAATAAAAATTAAATTAAAATTCATCACGAATAAATTACGGCATCAATGTAAAACCCAGAAGTGTCAGCTCTCGAATGGAAACCAGATTAATTTGCAATATTTTGCGTGCTTTGTATTTAGTTTCATTTAATGCGAAATATTCCTTCTTAGAAATTTCAAATATTAGGCCAAATCAAAGTAATCATTTATTGATAAAATATGATAATGAAATTGGATTTTTTTCTACTCATGTAGTTTAATAAAGAATTCGTAAAAGTGACGGTTACGTTTTTATAAATCGTCTACGATACCTTCTACAGATTTGTGAGGAATTTTATATTAATATAGTCTACTCATTTATTAAAATATGAACAGGGATATGGATAACGATAGAGCATGCAAAAATTTACTGATTTATCAAGTGATTAAAATCTTCCTAGGTGAAGTAGTAGTCCTAATCCTAGTCCTAAAAACTTTGAGGGACAGGTACAGTTAAAGCAAATGACTAGAAATCGAGACAATGATATCGCACCTACGGCACATCATAATTTCTGACACCAATACTCTCTCAAGACAAACCAAAACAGCTCCTTTCCCAATCAAGACAAGTTTAATTTAACAATCCTCACTTATAAAACGCTATCACCAGAACACAGAGTAAGTTAAAACAATAAATTCCAGTTATTCAGTGGCGCAACGTTGCACGACTGTGGCGTGGCGATGACAGTTGTGATATACTAAACTGTCGCGCTGTCCGCTGCAATTTGTCAAAAACTTTCTCCACTCTAATGAGTTTGTTAATCCCGTCCATGTTAATTATTTGAGGATCCTTCATGAGACCTTTGGTGCCTTTGTGCTCGAGCGATAATGCTATTTTGTGTAATTTTATAGACGATTAATATTGTTGAAAGTTTGACACCATTTCAAGCACTAAATTAGGTACATTTGTATACTTACTTTATTTTTATGTCCATCTTGATATTACTTTTATGTGTGCATTTGAAATACATATTAATTGTATATACATTGTCCATTTCATCTATTACTTACAAGAGCGACACTAGTGATTATAATAAAATATATAAAAATAAATAATTGAATTGCAAGACCAAAAGTCTTAGCCATATAATTCCGCAAATTTTAGATAATTAAATAAGATTTTCTCGGTACCAAAGTTTAAAGATAACGAGCCACTCTTTAAGCAAATCTTGAAACTAGATTTCTCAGCTTAATTACATACATTTCAAGTGCACTGTGTTAAAACTAAATAAACCCTCGAAGGTAAGATTGTGCTTTTCGAGAGAATTACTGACGAAGAATTTATAACTCGAATAAGATCTCAATAGCTTCATTTTACAGGTGACTTTAACGGTGTTAATTTATCTCTTGCTATCCTTGTTTAGAACAATCACATGATTGTACTAAAGCTCTTCAGTTTGATTACAAGTGGCTGTCTATTTCAGTTGTATGAAACGTAATATTTTAATTTAGAGAATATTTCCAAGCTTCTGCTCTACTTTAGTATATTTACTATTATTATAAATAGGCTTTTTTGTACAAATGAAGCAACTTTATGGTCAGCCGGGAATCGACCCAAGGACCCAGTTATGACGGATATAACTAAAACAATGGAGCCCTTTCAAAAATATATTTTAGTTCTCAGACTTCTACATCATATTTAAGGCTTTCAGCTACGCTAAGTGAAAAACGCAATTCATCCAGCCTTAAAATGTTTGTTCCGATTTTGACGCCGGCCTGCCCCTTGTGTAAAATGACTTGGACCAAATATTAGTTCTGTACATATAACCTAAAAAGTAAACTAAAAATACGATAATATTGTTGTGTACTAGTTTAAGTTCAGTGTTAGTTAATTTTTGTATTTGAGGAGACATTACAACATTTACAATTACAATTTCATCTTATATTCAAGTTTAAAATTAATGTGTTAATTGTATTTGATGAGACATTACAACATTTACAAACTCAATCTTATATTCAAGTTTCAAATTACTGTTGAATAAACATTAACGTTTATTTTTAATATAATATTTAGAATAATGTAAATATTCAATGACTAAAATATAATATTTAAAAATTCTATCTCGTATAGAAATTATATTAAACAAATCGTTCTAACAACTCACAAATGAACATCGCTATTTTAAATTTATATAATTTTATTACATATTCCCAAATTAAAAATACTGCAATTTCATTTACACGAAAAAACCGCTGAGTTAACCCTTAAATTGTCACCCCTAGATAACTTGTGTGTATAATGTCCAAATTTGGAAGATGTGTTGGAATTAGGATAGAAAAGAGGAAAATGAAAAAAAAAATTAAAATTTTTAATTTTTTCTATTGTTTTCACTATGTCACATAAAACGGACATTGCCAATTTAATGTACATGTTCGAACCGTCACATATAACGGACATTACACATTATTCCTGCAACCGTGGTACATGAATACAATGCACATTTTCACTCTGTAATTCAAAATTATCATCAAATTATAATTATTAACGATCTAGTATAAGCTTTTCAAACATCTGTCCTAAAATGTTGGTTAGAACTTTAACGATATCGTTAAAAATAATGGATTTTAAAAAACGACACTACCAAAAATCATAGCATAAGAATATGCTATGATTTGGAATACAAATAGTATTACATAGCCTGAGAACTTATCTAATACACCAAGAAAGTCCTCTTCCCATTCACTAAATTGTACAGATTGAAATGTGTTTGCTTCATCGTATGCAAAGAAGTCGTATACCATGCCTGAAGTACCAAAACAAACAGGAAATTTAAATCGCTTTTTTTTGGATTCTTTGGCATATATATCCATTTGCTGCCAGTTTTTTTTTTAATTTGTAAGGTATTATTATTAAAATGTTCAAACATTGGGTGGTATTTCTGGTAAGTAACATGATGTTGTGGCTGAAGAACTACTGAGAAGTGGGGAAGATTCATCTCGCACCGCATGTAATGGTTGTAATTCTGCATCAATAATATTTTGTTGATGGTAAAAATTCTGACTTTTTGGGTCTTCATTGTGTATCAAATCAATATGTCGTATAATTCCGGAGGTATGTAGCTGGGGGTAAATGATTGACACTGTTATCATAGTTGAAAACACTCCCGTAGGTCTAGATTTCCTTCGAAATCGTCATCTCAACTCAAAGCCAGACTCTTCAGCTTCCGCTAGAGGTAGTGAGGGAATTTTTTATTGATTGCCTAGTCATGCTCTTGTCAAACATAATATAAATAGAGAAAAATATATTAAAATGATGACGTTGAAAATGGCAGGCCTTATTGGCAACGTCCGTTACATAGGACATGTGTAGAATACCCTAGTGTATACTCCAAGTTGTCAACGTCCGTTTTATGGGACATCATAAATAAACTAAGATTTTTATTCCGAATATTGTAAAATATGTAAAAATTATGTCAAAATACTATACTTACAATCGTATTCTAACTAATAATATTACATTATAAGCAAAATAGCCAAAATGCTTACAGTTATTATCAATTTTATCAGGAGAGTCAAAAGATCCGTTTTTTGCAATTTTCAAATGGTCACCATTCGCGACTGTACTTCGCTTCACTAACGAAACCTGCACGTATGCGAAGGACATAGCTAGTGCCTTCCCAATATACCGATTGGCAATGTCTAGGTCTACTGTAACAGCGCCAGCATGTGTGTAAATACTATGTCCTTTAAAACGGACGAAATCAATTTAAGGGTTAAGCAATAAAAATTGTTTCTCTGTTATAAGTATTTATTGTTGAAATAAATCTTACGAGTTTCATTGTACAATTTTGTTATTGTAATTGAACAAATGAACGCGAAGGAACATGATTTAGTAAGTAGGAAATAAGGTAAGAAATTTACATTCATTTCATGTAACGTTATCAAAAAATATGACGGACATTACGAAACAACCTAGGCTCTAATGAACGTTTTCGTTAGTAATATTATACATAACGAGCGATAAATGTTTGTTATAATTATTGGCCTCTATAATTAAGATGATATATTAAAATTTAGCACAGATTTTACCGCATAGAGTATTAATATTTTACCTCAATATAACGTATTATAATTTATAATTATACTATTATTATACATAACTTCACCAATGGTAATTTTAAAATTAAGTACAGTTAATAGTTTTAAACATCTACGAAATGTCTACGCAGCTACGAAGTATGTCTACGGCTTCTACGATCTACGTAGCTACAGCATATCCCTACAGTTAAACATTATAAAATTAATTTTGAAAACGGAGAGATTTTTAAAACTTTAGTAATACGAACTACGCAGCAATTTAACCCACAAGACCTATATCAAACTTTCTAGACTAAAGCAAAGGATTTAATTAAAATTTTCTAAATCGCGAACGTTATTTAAGAGCTCATCTTAAGTATACATTAGGGTACAAAAGCGCGGATTCTGACTCCATAATATGGTTCATTCATCGAGTAGAAATACAGGCTTATTTTCTCACGGCATTTGTTCCCTTCCAGAAGATGTATTCCGCACGCGACAGTGTTTATCTCACGAGTAACAAATGGGACATACGGCTTTGTCGCTCGGCGAACGTTTTAAAATGTCGATGTTCATTTCGTTGATTATGTTATCTGTAAAATTGTGTGTGACAAAAATGTATTTTGTTGTTGTTTCGAAATTGGGTTACATATTTCACGATGAAGCTTTAAAAGATATACTAACTGTATAAAACAGATTATTAATACGTGGTCTACGATGATTTTGTAATATCTGAAATAAACATTCGCTTCATTCAATTATAATACACATTGTTATTTTTTTCTTAAGATTATAAAGAAATAACACTTAATTTTATTTTATTTCCATGAATTTGATTAAAAAAAAATATAAGTACAGCTTACTCCTATCCGGCTACGATCGCATGCATTCGAAGTTATTAAGAACAAGAAACCATTTCAACTTTTTCAAGTTGTGTATTTGTTAAGTTATAATACTTACCATACGTAGCCATAAAACATGTAGCCATAAAACATGTATCCTTCTATTCGACCCAGATTTATCAAACTTCATTTAACCATTTGTGATATTAAAACACATTCACCTTTAAATTTATTATGAAGTTAAAACAATACAGTTTTAAAACATTGAATAAGAAGCTAACCCCTCACGCGTCCTACTATAACATACTGATTTAGTTACGAGCAAATAATGTACGTAGGACGCGTGAAGCTATAAACTCGCAGCAAATATTAAAGCAGGTGACATATTGTAACCATGAGAGTAATCTGTTTTTATTGTAGTCTTGCTAATAGCATCATTTTTAGGCGTCGTCTTGTATAACTGTATCTTAATGAATATTTAACGTAATACGGCTGCGCCTGAAATATAAGTTATCATAAATATTACGAAATGAGAAATTTCTAATTCATTTTTTATTTATATCCTTTGAATTATGTTTCATGGAAGCATTGTAGATCTTTATACGAAACGAATTCTGTTAAGCTATTGTATGTATATTATATCTTTGAAGAACCTATAATAAAAAGAATGAATAAAGAATTCCCGAAAGAATGTAACCAACTCTATACATATTAATCATGAAATTATCTAATATCTAATAACTAATATATATTATAAAGGCGAAAGTTTGTATGGATGTATGGATGTATGGATGTTTGTTACTCTTTCACGTAAAAACTACTGAACCGATTACAATGAAATTTAGCACACATATAGAGGGTAACTTGGATTAACACATAGGATAGTTTTTATCACGGAAATCCCACGGGAACGGGAACTATGCGGGTTTTCCTTTGCAAACGCGGGCGAAGCCGCGGGCGGAAATCTAGTAACTCAATATAAAAATCTCTTCTAAATAATCATAATATCGCTCTTGTATTCAATTGCATCCATTTTATTATCTTAAATGCTTGATAACATCACCCTTCAATAACCTCTAACAGCAATAATTAGTTCAAATACGCAGTTCCGAAAATAATTCATTCTACTCCATTTCAAACCATAATACCTACTTATCAGCTGTCATGTTACTCCGTTGTGACGTCATTTATCATAGGGCCATTCCCTTCCGAGCCTTTCAAGTCTTACCTGTCAAATGAGTACGATTGTCTCGTGATAGGCTTTGAATTATTATGTTCTAATGTTGGTTGTTTGAAGAATCTTGCTGTATTAATTATGTACTTAGCTTATTATAGAGTCATAATTAGGAGTCTAAGGTTGTAAATAATTTTATGCTTTCAAAAAGATTATTCAGATTTCAGGATCAGAGAATCAGATCAGATATTTAATGAATTAGTGTGAAGAACTGTTTGTTTGTGTGTGTGCATGCAAAACAACTGGCTAATAAATCTGCACAAGGTTTTGACGATTTTAATCCTGAATGGTTCTAAGTCAAATATGAGTATGAAGATAAAACTAATCTAAAATCTGACATCCTTTTAATATTTATGATTGTTGTTAGCTATGATTTATTTATTATTAAAGGTATTAAAATAAAACAAACAGATCCGTAATAAAAACCATCAATATATTTACATATGATTATTTACATATTTACATAACGATATCTAATTTTACGTTACATAATTGATTTATTTTTTATGTACATCGCGGAACAATTTCTTCGAGATAATCCAACAAATAATAAAGATATTATGTACTATTAGCTCAAACATCGAAATAAATTTTATTATTATATAAGGTAACATTGTTTGAAAAATACAATTGAATGCACTACTTAGTGGGTTACCATCAAACATAATATAGTAAATTAATTAGTACTTAATATTAATAATTGTTACATTCTGCTTGTTTTATTAAAAAATACGTTATTATAAAATTCGTCAGCGACCAAATTCCCTTGCTACGTTTTCGTATCTAAATTGAAAAACAGACCATAAAGTTATACTATTACCGTATACGAAATTCGACTATGTAATTGAATTTCAATAATTCACGTTTTATGCTTAAATACAAAAATCAACACACAAATATTCCTTTATTCATACTTAAGTGCGGCATTAGCCATAATGATACATGTAATTAACAAAGCATTGCAGTTATAAATAGCAAAACAAACGACAAACAATTCAAATAATCTTTTATTTGGTCATTTTATAAGCTACGATTATCTATAATATATACAGATTCTATGAACTTTCTACGTATCAGTCTGCAGTGAAAATAATACTATTTGAGTTTTTACTAAGTTGGTTCTTCGAGTACATTTGTCACGGTTTCTGTCACTTTCAATGTGCTTGTGTTGGAGAGGGACAGACTATTCATGTCTTCGTCGACTGTGGTGAGTTGAGAATAAACCGTCTTTGGATATAAAGTGAGGTTCTTTCGACGTTTTATTTTGATCTGGAATCAAATGTACATGTTAAAATTTGTACGCAGATTGCGATTCACTTATACACAAACAATTTAGTTGCAAATTTGCAAAAAAAAATATATTTTCAGTTTGATATTTCACACTACTTGGAAAGAAACAAACTGTACAGTTATTTAAATCTATTCTATTCGTGTCTTTAAAAAATCTACAAAAAACTACAACACTTATTGAAGAAAAAGCTTCAAATGGTGCAAAAGAGAAATTAAGTCGTGCAACAAAATAAAATTCAATAAAGTTCGTATACAGCAAATAAATCTAAAGTCACCGTTATCACAATCACAAGAATTACTGTAACCAAAAGAACTGTTAAACATAAAAACATTACTAAACAGACAGGCTAAAATTTCACAAAGTGCATAATATTTTATTTATTTATTTACACTTTAATACACTTTAGTTACAATACACAAAGGAAATCTTACAACTACTTAAAAAAAGGAGAGCACAACTTATTTGGCGGCCTTATCACTTATAAGTGATCTCTTCCAGGCACCCAGGGTAAAAGGTAAAAAGCAAAAATATCATAGACAGGAAGAGAACAAAAAAAAATAAAGTACTGAAACATCTATGAAATAATATATAGGTGCATAAAAACATGTTGCAAAAAAGCACACTACTCAATAACCCTCACCCTTATCACGATCACAAGAGCTAAAACCAAGAGGGCCGTCGCCGCGCCGCTCCACACTATCAATAAATCACGGTCCAAGATATTTGGCGCGGTTTTTGCGTCGTCGACAAAAAACGACGCGGTCATACGCGACCCAATGTTGTCCGCAATGCGGCGCTTGCCCGCGGACGAGCCGTTCGAACAGCCCCCTATTTGTCAAATGAAATTAATGAAAAAAGATGCCGAGCACACGTGTCAGAAGTGAAACTTCTTTGGCAAGATTCAAAGATACCAAAATCACGTGACGGTATTGCCATGAAGCGATCTTGAAATTTTACCCTCAACGCGCCTAAAGAAGTTACTAATGTACTAATTCAAACGAATTAATTGTCTTAGTTAAGAAATGTTTGAATTTAAAGTTGGTGTTAGTACAGTCTGTTAGTATAGTTATAGTTTAATTTCTGTTCCTGTTAAACTATTATTAAAATAATATATAAAAAGTAAATCGATGTAGAACTGACATTTGACACGAAACTTAAAAGGTCATTGACGTTCCTATTCTTATTTGAATCATATAGTAAACTATATTAATTAACAAAAATGATTATTGAACACCATAATATAAAGAAGAAAAACAGCGGAAAATAAATCCTTTTTTTGAGGAGTTGGTTTAAAGGTAAACTTATAATTTGTCAGTGTGGCGGTGATATCGAAAAAAGTTTTGAACACAGTTTGGCGCCAAAAATTCCGCCATAAATTTTCTTTTATTTCAAATTTATACTGCGATTTTATGTTATAATTAAGGCGAATCTGATGCTACATCTCAAACTTAATGCATCAAGTCGTTTTCGCTTGAGAGCTTGTTTAAGAAATTTACATATACAGCCGGGCTTTCTTACTATTCAATATAATATAGTTCCCTCTTTTCATTGAAACCTCTGTATATAGAAGGCAGGCTTACATTAATTAACATTTGAAGCAATGTTTATTTTACATAGTTGTTTAATTAATTATTATATTACACTGGATATTATG
>CAJQZM010038641.1:0-17224 GCA_907164665.1 Colias nastes
AAGCTGAAAAAAATTTTTGGACCACTGTAAACGGGCCACCCTGTATATTATAGTATTAAAGAGCTCTAAATAAAGAAATGTTAAATTTCTAAGTTTCCAATTGATACTAGCCACTTCCTCCTTTTAAAATTTCAAGAATTGAGTTCTTTATAAACGCACAAAGTGTCTGGAACTGTGAAGCACTGACTATATTATGCCCGTGTGCATAGTACTGAATACAAATTAATTGTTATATCCAAATCTACACTACTACTAATATTATAAAGATAAAAGAGGATAAGATTTGATTGTTTGTTTGAATTGAATATGATCAGAAACTACAAGGAAACTACTATACTGGCACGATTTAAAAAAAAAAGTTATTGCCTATCCTTCATTATCCTATTTTAGGTATATTGTTTTTATCCCAGGCAGAGCTGGGACGAGAGGCTAGAATTCTTTATACATTTTTGTGTCCTAAACTCTAGAAGCCTACCTGGTCAAGTTCTTAGAAAACAAAAAATACTAAGAAATTAGAACTTTGGTAGAAATTTACAAAAAAAATATTTGAAAATTCACATACTTGGGTAGGTAGGGCCTTTTCAACTGCCAGTCATAGTAAATGGACTTCTTTTGCGTAGTCACCCTACTCTTCTCTTCACACATAGACCGTAGATAATAATTAATAAGTGTAATCACATAATCTTCACCATTTCTACTAGTTATTATTCTGTGACCATTTCATGAAGGCGCGCATTTTAGTCGCCCATATCGAGAAACGATTTCTTATCATTGATCCGCTCAATCCACATCATGATGTGGCCAATAGACATTAAAACATTTCATGAAATGCAAACACTTCATGAAATTAACGAATATTTCATGAAGTGAGCAAATCTACGATACGGCTACAACTTAAAGACATAATATTATAGTGCCTGAAAACATAGTTCAACACGGGAAGTATCGTATAGGAAGACATAATTATTATAAACTATAAAGCATTTGTTAACCGTGACTCCACCCTTTGGATCAAAGGGAATTTACAATGACTTGTTTACATAATAATATTATGTACCTACCTACTAAAAATAAAAATGTATGTCAATCGACAACCCTTTTATGTTTACTTTCGAGCTAGTAGGAAATATTTATATTATCTAGATCTTCAAATAATGCACAGGAACTGGGATAAAAAAAATGCGATTTTGATATTTCAAACATACCTATGCACCAATTTTGAGTGGTCAATTTCAAACTCAACGTTTAGGGTAGTCTATAAAAATAATTTAGCCTAGGAGCACCTATAAGCTTATCATTTAGGTACTACAACTACCTACTACCTCTGTGCTACAACTTACTACCTTTGTAACGTTATACTTTTCTGTTGCTTAATGCTTTTCTGCATATAACTTCATCATGTAGAAAACACGCAGCGGCAGCACTAGTCACTAGAACCTATATTTTTCTTTTCCAAGTTTCGGGGTCACAAAAGGTCAAACGATAAGATTCAGTCACTTCGAGGTGAATACACTGCCATAATAGACGATTATTCGGGATCGTCGGCAAATGAAAAAGCATAGGAAGTTGTCGTAAATCTTAATTAACTTTTACTTCAAAACGCTTATATAAATCGAGGTGTGCTTTGACCTTATGACCCCAATTCTCGACCCGAGGCTAAAGTGTTTGAAATGAATTATCCAACTTTACAATCTTACATAAAAGCAATAACCAAAGCATGAATTCAATAATTTAATAATTTCCGTCCAATCGATTGGCGAATAACTTTTTAGTTTTCAATGACCGTCACATAGTTTACCTGTGTGCATAACGGGCCTACCCATACAGGTTTATTCGCGCCCGTCTCTTTTCAGCAAGAGATGGATCTGTAGGTTCGAGCGAGAGACGTATAGTTTACGTGTGGCAGTGGAATGCAGAGCGCGCGTTCGCGCAACCTCCCAATGGAGTAGTCGGAGGTTTCATTTTGCCGCGGCTGCGTTGTACGCAGTAAAACCTTATTACGAAAATATGTGTGAAATTTAGATATCAAAGTGTTGATAGTGTAATACAGTGACGATAGTGCAGTGCTGTGTTATGATATAGTTGACGGAGCGCAGGCGCAAATCTATTTACCTGTAAGTACAAAACTCGTGGTGACGTGTTCCCTGGAACGGGTCCTAGGCTCGCGAAGAAATATTACAATTATATGAATTTCTTCGCAATAAATATAACCGTTAAGTTTGGTAACAATAGCGACAGTAAATTAACAATTCTAGTTTCGGCTAACTGTTTAACCATGTATCATTGTAGATAGCGTGTAACTTTATGAGTAGAATAGATTAAAAATAACAAAGTATGTAGGTATTGAGCATGTATGAAAACTTTACGACATAATTGATTACACGACACGACATAGTACAAACTACCTTAATTGTTAATTTTAACATAAATGAAAGCTATGAATGTAAAGGACTTTATTATGTTGGTCCTTCTAGCGCTTATCTAAAAGCCTTGCTAGGCGAAAGTTCATTCAAATCCAGTACCTACAGCTGTTTCTGAATACAACTGCATCATATACCTACGAATAATAATATTATTCCTTCACATATTGATACCATATTATTCAATCTTTAGCGGTAGCACTGGTTTCATCTTCATATTTATCTGACAACAGTAAAAAATAAATAATCCCCCTGATTCAAGTTACATATTTAGGTCACAAAGTTATCAGTCGAAATATCTTACGAAGGTTTGTAACATAAATTCTGTCTTCCAGTATGCGGGTCATGCGAATGTTGCTAATACTATAGAAGCCCGAAACTCAAGAAGTAGGTATCCAAGACGCTTTATCAAAAATCAGCAACAAATTAGGTACCTACCTACCTACACTATGAAATAGGCCATTATACCCTACCTATTCTTATTTACTTATAGAAAAAGAAAGTACTAAAAATCTTCGACTCTTACCTACCTACTTCATTAAAACTTGGCCTGCATATTACCTAGTACATGCCTAGAAATACATCAGACAAACCTTGGAGGATTTCGTTTAAAACCGCAAACTGCAAACATACGGGTGCATTACAAAAACTTACGGGATTAAAAATTAGGCAAAATACGCAGATCATTCAAAATCACCAAATACCTACCTAGGTCATTTTACCTATTTGGAAATTTTGACAGGACCGAATAATGCCAAGCCAAATGCTGCCTGACTGGCCGTAAAGAATAAAAATAGTGCTTATCGAACTACACTTAACTGAATAATATACCTACCTACCTACCTAGAAATAATTTAGAAAAATTATCAAACAAAAATTACGTCAATTTACGTGATATAGTTGCATTGTTTATGTAAAACACTTGATTATATTTATCTTACCATTATATCGCAATGTGACGAAATATTGGAAATATACCTTTCTCTTTCATAACTCGTAGATACTTGTTAATTTGCTGAATACGAACTAAGTTTTGGTTACTAAAGAAATATTGCGCCACGCAGTTCTACACTAAAAAATATATGTGCGAAAATAACTTAGATTTGTAAGTTTTGTTGTCGCGTTCGAAATTAGAACGAATCTGGGACAGGAGAAATATGCTGTAAATAGGTACCTACCTTAATAAGAAAAAGGACTGCAGGAAACCTACCTTACCTAAATAAGAAAGAAAACGGGGATGAAGTAGAGGCTGTGGTCTAACTTAGGGCTATCACCACTATCACTGACATCTAGTCATATAGGACTGAAAGCTAGTTTAAATTTAATTTATAAATTGTCTATTTTAATAGCAAATCTACAATAAGACAATGATTGCATAGTTAGTACATTTGATATTTAATAAATGTATGGAATGCCGATAAACATCGTAGGAAAAGGGTCGTTACTCACTGTGATTTATTCTTCGAAATGCAGCTGCGAATTTATTAAAACAAACCAATGTAAACCAGCCTTTATAAAAATTAATATAATAATCATGTCTGGTATGTTTAGGTACGAATTCTACATGGATGCATCACGTTTCTTTATGCCCCAAGAAATGACGTAACTATATTATTATCACGTTTGCAATAAATAAAAATAATATCTACCTATTTGTTCATTTGTGAAAAACAAAATGCGTACTTTGTTGCTTTGTTTGCGAAAAAAAGAAATGAACACGTTTTATTGGTTTTATTTGAAATGATGCAAGATTTTACATTTAACAAATATTAATAAAACTAGATAGGAACAACAATCAACTAAAACTATAAGCGTAGAGTGAACGGGAACTAGGGAAGCGCGTATCTACCATAGTTATTAGACCACATCTTAGCTTTACATCAGGCGAGATTGTGGTCAAGCACTTCCCCATCCACTTAAAAAACTAAAAAGTACAAACAGACCCTACATAAAACACCTAAAATTTCGTATATTACATATTATATGAAAAAACTAAGTACTTAGTAAGAATATAAATTAATTTAATATGTAACACAGAATCAAGCAATTAAATTCTAGAAAAGGAAACCAAACATAATATGAACCTTCGTTCGATCTTTCAGCCTCTAATCCTCTCAATAAATCATGTACTAGAAACGGTACAAAACACGCCTACAATAAGTAGCAATTAAGTTATCTAACAATTACTGGCATCTGGAAGCTTCGCACGCACAGGATACCTAGGTCCGGAGACCCGATAAAATATTTTTTGTATGGTATCTCTCGATGTTAGCCAGAAGGGCTTCTACATCTTAAGGGGCTACTTACTGCCAATTGCCTGTTTTCTTCGTCTAACTACTCTTCGGTTAGTGAATATAAATGTCCAAAAAAAATATATGTCACTCATTAGACCTTAAACTTTAATTTGAACGTTTGAAATAATTCTATCTATAAAAATAATGTCCGAAAAAATATTCCAAAGTGGAGCATTTCTTGTTTGAATTTTCGTAACTACGTCTAAACGGTATGGAGTTTTGCTATTTTTCTTTCACAATAATATTTTAAAAGGTGTTTGTCATAAATTGTACGTTTGGCGAGACAAGGCAAGTTCTTATTGAGCTACAAATAATTATTCACTGTTTTCTAAATGAAATGAAATGAGCGGGTCCGTGCGCGGGCGACGGGCGGCACTGTTGCTCGAACTGTCGGACGAGGAGGTTGTGCTGCTCATTCTCTAAAATTGTATTTGGATTGTGGATGGCAATTTTGTGCAATTTTTTTTTTTGGACAATTTTGTGCGTGCGCGTGGTTTCACATAAGTTTTCTTTTAACTATGTTTGCGAATATGTGCCCGCCTGCTACTAACTATGTTTTCTATTAGAAATCTTGTTTTGAACTTGTTTTTTTCTCAGTCGGGTTTTTTAACAACTTTTTTATTTTATGCTTTTTAGTGCACATTGATTATATATTGAGTGCATATTGACCAAATACCCGTTACGTCAAGATGGCGGGACTTCCTCAGGCATTTTGAAAATTATGTATCTACTAGCTTAGTAAACCCGCATAGTTCCCGTTCCCGTGGGATTTCCGGGATAAAAACTATCCTATGTGTTAATCCAAGTTACCCTCTATATGTGTGCTAAATTTCATTGTAATCGGTTCAGTATTTTTTACGTGAAAGAGTAACAAACATCCATACATCCATACAAACTTTCGCATTTATAATATTAGTAGGATAGATTTCCGCCCGCGGCTTCGCCCGCGTTTGCAAAGGAAAACCCGCATAGTTCCCGTTCCCGTGGGATTTACGGGATAAAAACCATTGTAATCGGTTCAGTAGTTTTTACGTGAAAGAGTAACAAACATCCATACATCCATACATCCATACAAACTTTCGCATTTATAATATTAGTAGGATAATTTAGTGCATAATTATTAGGTACTATTTTATACTTTAGTAAAAACTTCTACTCTAACAGGATTTCAAGATATTCTATATAGTCCATTGAAATGTTACATTTTTTTGGCCTAACCTTGTGTTTTTTAGAGGACGCAATTTTATTTTTTTGATGTGTAGGGGGGGTCAGTGTGAAGCTAAAACCAAGTTTGTGGGGTCGCCACCCGTGTCCCACGGCCGCCATCTTGAAAATAGCGGTTGAAATGGTTTTTACGATATATCTCTTAAACTATTTATCTGATAAAAAAAAAATTGTAGACATTATTTGTTGCAAATTAAATTCTCTACAATTTTGGTCCAGTAACATTTTGTCGTAGAACAATAAATAAAAAAAGTTATAAGAGAAAATGTTCAGAAATTAGAGCTATTTATATTTTTCAATAAAACTTTTTTTTATCATTTTACGAAGAAATGATATCAGACCATTTTTGTAGATTGCTTTTTGAGGAACAACTTTTATATACAAAATTTTTTCATTACGTCAATAACTAAGGATTTACAGCGCCCTGAAGTGAGTACTATTTTTCAGTACTAACTATACATAATATATTGGCTATTGGCTCTTTTCCCAGACTCTAGAACAATGGAAGCACACTGCAGAACATTTCAGCCCTGCTTTTCAACGTAAAAAAAACGCGCTTCTACCTCCTGGGTGATGGGGAAAACTGTCAATAATTAATTAATATTGCAAAATTAATTATTAAAAATAGTATAGTAACAAAAAAAAACAATTACTGATGACAAATTATTATTAGTATACACATAATATATGTAACTGTTTAGTTAAGAGTACTGAAAAATATTACTCACTTCGGAGCGCTGTAAAACCTTAGCTATTGACTTAATGAAAAAATGTTGTTTATAAAAGTTGTTCCTCGAAAAACAATCTACAAAAATGGTCTGTTATCATTTCTTGGTAAAATGATAAAATAAAGTTTTATTGAAAAATATAAATAACTCTAATTTCTGAACATTTTCGCTTATAACTTTTTTATTTATAGTTCTACGACAAAAAGTTATTGGACTAAAGTTGTAGAGAATTTAATTTGCAACAAATAATGCTAACATTCTTTTATTATCAGATAAATAGTTCAAGAGATATATCATAAAAACCATTTCAACCGCTATTTTCAAGATGGCGGCCGTGGGACACGGGTGGCGACCCCACAAACTTGGTGATAGCTTCACACTGACCCCCCCTACAGATCAAAAAAATAAAATTGCGTCCTCTAAAAAATGCAACCCCAAATGTAACTTTTCAATGGACTAATAAACAAAGTGGTCCCGCCATTCTGACGTCAAAACAATAAATATGCGGAACAAAAATAAGATGGAGTAACTTTCTATACTTATTTTCCGATTTTCAAAAATTCGTAATTCAAAAATTTACGACTCTCAACTCCACGACCTATAAAGTACAATTTTACCTTTTTAAACTATTAAAATAGTAAATTCAGTATAAAAAAGTACCTAAAATAAAGTTTTTAATAGCGCCTGAAAAAATTACAATGTTAATAAAATTGCATTTCCTTCAGGCGCTTTTCTCTTAAAATTTCGTTCACAAATACCTATCATCACTGATTTCATTTCACAAAAATAAATCTATGTTGTTTTATTATTGTAGGTAATATAAGCATGATACACTTTTTTGGAATCCTTATTATGATACCTTTAATTTGATACCCATATTGCAGAAAAAGATTTTTTTTTGTATTTTATTCTAGCACCCCACATTTTTCTTTTTTATTGTCACCTATCTAACAAAACTTGGGCTAATACGACGAATCTAACGATACCCTAATTAAAGAAATCCATCCAGTGGTTCGGAAGATATCAGAGTATAAAGAATATTAGATACATACAAAGATAGGCGCGAAAAACATAACCCTTCTTTTTAGTCGGGTAATAAAAATGCCCGAGCTGCTGCGGAACGCGACGCGAGCGGATAGATGCGATAGCGCGGATCACGCTCTGCGCACGTAAAAATGAAGCGGGGGTGCTTGGCTAGCGCGGGGAGAACGTCCAAATCCTCAAAATCGTTTCACTGTTACAACAACCTTAACGCGGACGCGTGCGGCGTGGGTGAACTGAAGGTTCACCCCGGTAGCGACATACGCAACGGCGACCCCCCTTGACGGGGATCTCGAACCTCGGCTTGGGCTGTCGCTTGAGTGGAGGAGGCCGGAAGGGCCCTAGTCGGACGGGGATAAAATAGTGACGACATAAGCACTGAAAATTGCATAGTGCAGCAACATAGAACATAGAACACCTATAGGTAATTAGCACAATTTATAAATATAAAATTTATAAAATTCTATCTGTAACCCAAACGATTATTATCCTAATTTTTTATCCTCTTTTTATAGGTTAAAAAGTTAGCACCTGTTTCTTCTTTTTAATCGACATCAGAAAAGGAGGTTCCATTTTCGACTACAATAGTTATAGTTTTTGTACTTGCTCACGACAATTTCTTCGCCAATTGTAGATCAATTCACAATTATAATTAAATAATTTTTTATACCATAACTACCTGAATATTGTCATTCAGATCTCAGAGAAATCAAGTGCAATTTATGTAATCATTTATCACTAAGTTGTTTGAATAAATTAGTCTATTTCACAGTTGTATACGTGTCAGTTTGTCTGTATGTGTTACAAAATATCTCCAACACAAGGTATGATTACATACATACATAGCATGCCGTCGACACTATCGAGGTGCCGCTCGGATCCACTTTCTAAGCAATCAACACGAGATGTGTTTTGACTGATTTCCAATGAACATATTCTAAACGATTTGTAGAAATTTATATTTTTACACTTTAAACGGAACATGAAGCGGTAAATGTAAAACCCAAATGCATGCAAAGCAAAATTTCTTGCTTAGTTTTTGTAGTTAATCATAAACAATTTGCGAATATTTTTATCCACTAATGATTCCTATAACTATGCACAATATTAAGTGGGCATAGAAAGTGTTGGTCGGTACCTACTACTAGATATTTACAAACACAAACTGTCTATCGATCTATCTACTATGAAATTTATTTTGAGAATGGCATATTTTAACATGAACAGGTATATTTATTTTTATCATAAACGTGCAATGTCGAAGGTCATATAATGAATGTACACAGCATTAATTTGTTCATCCTATTTGTACCTGTGTTTGTAGATACTAGCAAAGATTTGCCTGATGCGCGTGTGTGGAATGCGTAAACAATATGAAAAACCTAATGATGCAGCAACATCAAAATAATAGTGACATTACCTTATGTTGCATTTGAACACGCATACTTTATTATATAGGTATATACATACTTATACGTTATTTTATATTGAAAATGTAATTATAATAGTCAATCACTCTTTCTATTTCTCTAGATAATGCAGAAACTATGCTGAAAAAAAAAACCAATACATAGCGCGTTTTTAAGAAACTAACAGTTTAAAGTAAATAAATATTTAATACCAACGTTTTTTAGGAAGACAGTAATCACTATAATTTCGACAATTTGAAATGAAAATAATAAACTTTAAAATAATGTTTGTTCTGTGAGTATGATTCATGTGATAAGCCATCATACAAATCTCACATCACATCAATAATCATACTACCTTCTTACCTTTTTTTTTAAGTGGGGAAATCTTGCTTAGATACCCACGGCCTCCGGGGAAGGGGTTATGTCGGATTCCTACCGACCAAAACCCCACTGTGTTCCGTCGACGACGACGACGACGGGGCCACGGGTATATACTACCTTCTTACCTACATTATATTATTACGTATTCTTTATCTACGGTATACTTATTTAATGTACATTCTACAAGTTTGAAGAATATACATAAATAAAATAAGTCCCTACTTTAATATTATAAATGCGAAAGTAACTCTGTATGTCTGTCTGTTACGCTTTCCCGCTAAAACCTCTCAACCGACTTAGATGAAATTTGGCACAGACAATCTTTAGACCCTGAGAAAGAACATAGGCTACCTTTTATTGCGAAATATGTACCACGGGCGAAGCCGGGGCGGGCCGCTAGTTAATTATATGTCTAACATATCACAACACTTGCCCGTTTCAATTACTTTTTTATTAAAATTCAGATATCTGACCTTGGTGTTGCAAAAAGTTACATAAAAATCGAATCAACGCTTATTCTTGTATCTTTTGTTGCGTTGATGTCTTTTTCTTCTTATGTTTTACAGCACGGTCTCTTATTTTAAACGCTTGTAAATTTGCTATGGATTGTTGTGAAATATTTATTTAAAAACTTATATATGACTTTTTAGTTATTTTTAGAATCGAATATCTATGTATATAAAAATGAAACCTGTTTCGAGTTGTCACGGCATCACGTGTGAACGGCTGAACCGATTTCGATAATTCTCTTTTTATTATACTCCTTGAAGTACGAGGATGGTTCTTATGTAAAGAAAACGTAAATATGTACCACGGGCGAAGCCGGGGCGGTCCGCTAGTTAAATATAAAGTATAATAAATACAGACAAACTGCGAAAAAATCAAGAATCAATATAAAAAATTCCTGATAAAAGGCCTCAATGTGTTTCTTAAAATAGTACAATTTTCAAAATAAAATGTTACGTAACACTATTAGTATATTGTTAACGAACTATAAAATGACCCGCGACCTTTGAAGCAGCTATTAATTGCTGGTAATAAAAACGGAATACATTAGCATTTATTTTCTAGAAACGTCCAATATTAAACGTCAAAGCGGTCTCTTGAAGGGTAGGTCACGTATCTATCAATTATTAATCTTAGAATAATTTAAAGTCTCATGGTAGATAAAAAAGTGGAAAAGCCTTGACAATGTTAATTAGCCTGTATTAATACGTTGTTTTTAATTCGTATTTACCTAATTTGATTTTAATGAATCATACGTGGCTATTGTTATATGCTAGGAAATTCTAATGTTTTTTATAGGTTTTCAATTTTCATGAATTATATTCCTAATTTTAAAAACTCTGCATGACAAAAATACCTACGACGTGGAATGAGACTAGCTGGTTTAGATTCTTTATTTTTATGGATTGAAATCAAAAATAGTTTTCTGCTTGCGGCTTGGCTTTCATAATATAATAGGTTACATGTATTTACGTCTTGATCCTTTCAATATTTTTATGATCAAATAGAAAAAACAACTACCATATGTATAATATGTATTGTATAAATATTATTTCAATTCATTCCTATTTCCATATCAAGTCAGGCATGAAAACATGACAAATAGAGAGGGTTTTTTTTCGCACTTGTAACATCAGTAATCAGTATATACGTCTGAAGATATTACAGTATTGAGCTAACTACATAACATATAGTACAAACCACCAACCGTATTTAACTAGGATATAACACGCAATATCCACATAGCATAAAAACTGTGGAAATGTTTACATTCCTTACGTTTTCCTTTCGCTTTACGGGAAGTTATGGCGCCGTGAAATGGGAATATGGACAGATTAACTATGACGAGTTATAGTTACTTCAACGTGTGTATTTATTCGACAAGAAACTAGATAGTTTCTCTTTAAAGTGAATCATCCTAGACGTTGTCTTTGGTAACAAATAATCCTTTATAGAGAAAGAACTTTCGGCCTGCAGTTTCATCTGCGTATTCTAAAACTTAAGAAATGATAATATGTTAACCTTCCTCAAGTAATAAGCTATCCATTGGTGGAAACATAATGCAAATCGGTGTCGTATTTTTCGAAACGACAGACAGGAAGGAGGACTTTGTTTTATAATACGTAGTGACTACATGCAATATTTTCTCACAAAAATGTAACTTTACACGACCGACTCTGATCTACAAAGTAAATTATGTACATCGTAATTATTTTATGATCTTAATCTAAGTTATTTAACAGTTAAGTAATAATGCGTACCACTAAATAAAAATATGTTAGGAGGTTATCATTATAAAATTTTGAAAAGTAGCGCTAGGCGTGATGTTAGGTGCAGTTAAAACTGTAGAGCAATATATATTGATAGACTGATAGTTTATTTAATTTTCCTACGTATGTTTTAGTGCTATAATATATAGGTGCGTTTTTGTAAGATATTTTAACATTTTGGTAAGATTACGTCGTCGTGAGATTTCTTAAAGAAATTCTTTAACCTTAGATGTACACTTATCTAATTACATTAATGAACACCCCTCCCATGGATGATCTTTGCAAAAGCAAGTCTCATTGACACATAATATTCATTCACCAAATTCGCTGACACAAATAACACACAAGAACCACACAGCATCAAATCATCACGCCACACCCATCTGGTCGAAGTGCGCTTTCCCATCTCGTGGAGGGTCGTGCTACATTCACACTATTGTAGTATTTTTTGTTTGCCGTAACTGCTTGTACGAGCTACGTAAAGAAATCGCGGAAATACCGTGTGTTTGATACATGTACAAATGTTTTGGTACTATAATTGAGAGAATGTAAGAAAATTCGAAGAATTCAAAACATTTGTGGCTTTATTTTTTGTAATTTTGTCTACAGGAAACTGTCACAACGTTATGTTTATGATTCATATTATTAACTACCCGCAGTGCTCCGCTCCTGTTGGTCTTAGCGTGTCGATATAATATATATAGCCTTCCTCGATAAATAGGCTATCTAACACCGAAAGATTTTTTCATATCGGACCAGTAATTCCTGAGATTAGCGTGTTCAAACAAACAAACTCTTCAGCTTTATAATATTAGTATAACTAGATTAAAGATACGAAGCATCGTCTCGTCGTGAAGTTGTAAAGTTCTAAAAGTGCATAATATATAGAATAGGGATACTATTTTTTTTATTATACATATTACATTCTTCGAATAACTACGTTTATTGTACTTTCCTTAATTAAGACATCAGCTGCATGGCCTACTTGTTCCCTCACAACCCAACACCTTAACGTATTAGGTACCTATTACTAGTATTATATTATCTGTGCCTATTACCAATGCCACTGGATCATGGGATTCAGATATCCGATTCGCAAAGCCTGCTAATGAAGACACGTTGACATGATATGATAATCTGTGGTCGCCTTGACCGCTCACCTGTGTCTTGGTTACGTGGGAACTAACTGACCTGTGGGTTAGAAATTTTAATATAATTTGATGAATGATCCGTTGTGAAGAAAGGTTGTTTGTAGGTTCCTACTTATTCTCGTATATTGAAGTAATGTGGTATGGTAACGCGATTATTTAAATTAGTATTTGACTATTTGACTTGTATTATTAAGCTTATGGATTATTATTTATTAGCCAATGAAGTAGATAGTTAAATATGTATGTAATAAAGTATTTATTTTGGCGTACAGTATAATAATACCATGTTAAAATTATAGACAAGACAAAGATGTTTTTGCAGAAACGACGATTAGAACAATTATTTCGACCAGTCTTTGGAAAAATATGTCATATAACGCGATGTTTAATAAAGTTAGACTCAGTTGATGTAAGAACAAGAAAGTCCAGTAGTACAGTCCACTCGTAACATGTCTGTGCCTTAACAAAAAATATTTGCACTGCGTACAGATGTTAGAAAGTTATTTTCTATTCTGACCGAGTTGTAGGTGCGTAGTAAAACTTTGAGTACCTTAGTGTGTAGATAGGTATGAATGGATGTATAATTTTTATGTTAAAAATATCTTTTTGGATGTTTTTGTGTAGATTTCATTAAGTATACAGATGATAGGTATGAATGGATGTATAATTTTTATGTTAAAAATATCTTTTTGGATGTTTTTGTGTAGATTTCATTAAGTATACAGATGACTAGCTGATCCCCGCGGTTTCACCCGCATTGCTCCGCTCCTGTTGGTCTTAGCGTGAAGCCTGATTCCCACGGCATGTTTGCTTCACAAGCATTGGCAGACGACAAGCGCTTGTCGCCATCCGTCGCGATTTGAACTGAGCGTTCCCACGGCATGTGTGCGTATGGCAAGCACTGGCGAGCGACAAGCGCGCCGATTCCCATGGCATGTGGTGTGGTGTGGCGCGGTCGGATTTGTGAAGCAAACATGTCGTGGGAATCAGGCTTGATGATATATTATATGCCTATACCTAGCCTTCCTCGATAAATGGGCCATCTAACACCGAAATAGTTTTACAAATCGGACCAGTAGTTCCTGAGATTAGCGCGTTCAAACAAACAAACAAACAAACTCTTCAGCTTTATAATATTAGTATAGATTAGTTCTGAAATGTGTGGAGATAGCAAGCAAATAAAACATTTCATCATAACAGCATGTTGTGTGTATTGTATTAACGATTATTAATTTAAATTTAAACCTTATACACATAAAGTAAAATATTAAATTGAATAATTAATAAAACCGGCCAAGTGCGAGTCGGGCTCGCGCACAAAGGGTTCCGTAGCAGCAAATATAATAAATTACAGTTAAATCAACCTATCTCAAAAACTATAAGAGATACTTTGATCAAACCAAAAATCGTTGAAAGAGTTAATTAGCATGCATCACCTCTATTTTTTTTAGAATTTTATACCCCGTAGTTATAAAAATAGAGGGGGGGGACATACTTTTTACGACTTTGAGAGCTGATATCTCAAAAACCGTTCACTTTAAGAAAAATGTTTTTTAGAAAACTTTATATCATTTTAAAAGACCTTTCCATTGATACCCCACACGGGTATGTACATCGAAAAAAAAAATTTCATCCCTCAGTTACATGTATGGGGGGCCCCACCCCCAATTCTTTTTTTTACTATTTAGTGTCATATTTTTGTAGCGGTTCATACAACACATATTCCCATCAAATTTCATCACTGTAGTACTTATAGTTTCCGAGTAAATCGGCTGTGACAGACGGACAGACGGACAGACGGACAGACGGACATGACGAAACTATAAGGGTTCCGTTTTTGCCATTTTGGCTACGGAACCCTAAAAACTTAAAAAGACAGTATACCCATTAAAAGTAAATACTTATGATGAGTAGTTGTAATGAGAGTTGTATAAATCCATCAACATTAAACCAGTTAAGATTTAACGACATAAAAACAAAATGTAAACATGGTGCGACTCCATGCCTTTCTCGTTTCACCACAAACCGTGGAAATTCTTACAGATAATATAGTGAGCCACAGATTATAGAATATAATCGTAAATAATAGCACAGATAATCTATACTTATTCTATACTAATATTATAAACCCGAAGAGTTTGTTTGTTTGCTTGAACGCGCTTATTCAGGAACTAGGTACTGGCTCGATTAGAAAAATTATTTCGTGTCTACTATTTATCTAAGAAGGCTATATTTTATCACGAAAGTCCAATTGGAGAGGAGCAATGCGGATAAAGCCGTGGGGCATACCTAGTATGATACTGTAGAATGTAAATAATAGGATCCATGTTGCTATATCTGTTCTTAAGCGTTATTACAAATTCCGATCGGTTTCTATGTGATTTGCGATTTTGATGACTTGGCGGTTTGCTTGCAAGTGGTTAGAGACCCTGACTTCGGTAGACTGCGTGGGTTTGTTGTAAGGTAATTAATGGTGTAGTTTTCTATAATGTGTTCTTATATGCAGGTTAATAATTAAATTGTTTGTTTATCTGTGTAAAATGGTTAATATATGAAATGGCTATAAATCTTATTTTGATTTAATTAGAAACTTCAAGTGTAAGTGGAACGTCAAGTTTAACAATTGTATAATTCCCAATTCCTATTGTAAATCCTTGGTTACCAATCATTTCTAAGTACTCGAATAAGTACCAACTCGTTAAAGATAAGCTCGTATATTTATTTATTTAGAAATTCATCGTAGGTACTTCTGAAGCAAATTCAAATGAAGGAATGTTTAGTACACAAAGGAACACCGCAGTTGCAAGCCCTTTGTGAATCAGCTTTACATAAGCGCTGTCTATTGTCCAGCGAAAGTGACAAGAAAGCATTAACACCTCTTTGTCAAGTTTTCTCCTCATAGCGGATATCGTCTCAATACATGTTCAAAACAAAAATACGTATAAATCTTTCCCTAACTAGAGATAACTAGGGACTTCCCTACAGGGGCCGTATTATGATCTCTTATTTCCAGACAGTTTACGCCGTGAAATAAACTGACTGGCAAATTCATATAAGACCATAATTAAACATGGCTGCAGGTTATTGCGATCATAATATGAATTTGCCAGTAGCCAGTAGAGAATAAGAGGTCATAATACGGCCCCAGGTCATATTTCATAAAGATCTTCATTCATTCATTTATTGCACGCCTCATAAGCGAAGCGTTGAGGTGGGTACTACTGTCACTTCGCGCAAAACATCTGATTTTTCAAACTTAAAATGTCTTTATGTATCATACATTGCACTTGTAAGATAATACATACACACACATATTAAGAAAAAACACTATTTTTAACGTTCATGATATTTTTGATGTCATTTTTGTTATTTAAACTAGTTAAAAAACAGTTTAAAAAAGTTCTGTCTTGGACGTCCGTGTGTCTGTATGTGCGGATCCTTTTTCTTGTTAACACGATAGCGACCGAAATACTTTACTAATCGAGTCTTTTTTTTTCTCTTACGCTTGAGTATGCTCAGGAATAGAACCCTTTCATTTTTCAGGGTCTGATTCGATGTGGTTTAATTGTTATTAAATAAACAAAAAAAAACTCGCGTCAGGACACGTGGCTGATCGAAAAAGCGTAAGACGGATGTTTTTTTTTTTTTTTTTGAAGTGAATTTTTATATTTTTATTGAAATTGATTCCAGAAGATTACTGGGAACTTTAAAAATTCATTTAGTTACTTTTATTAGTAGGTAAGGATCGCCTTATAAGTATTTTAGTGTATTCAACCAACTTAAAAAAGTGTGACTATTTTACAACAATTTGAATATGAATTGTATTATTGTATACAATATCGAAGCTTTTTAAGAAATGTATAAAATACTTTTTTAAGAATTATTATCATACATAATATTATGTTACCGGCAATATATTAAAACCGGCATTGTATGCAATTCTTAGTAAATGTATGTTATTCCGAGAAACAGTCGGAATGAAATAAATTAAATTCGTCACATTACCTACTTATATCTTTAAATCTGAACTTTTCCTAAGTAGCAAACACATTTACAAATGTGGGTGGTTTTTGGGGTAGCTATTAACCAATATGAGGTCAAAACTAAAATCCAAGATGGCGCCGACGAAAATTTGAAATCTTTTCGTCATGGGTGTCATTTTCATGGTTTTTGGGGTAGCTATTAACGAATATGAGGTCAAAACTATAATCCAAGATGGCGCTGATGAAAATTTGACTTTTTTTCGTGATGGGTGTCATTTTCATGGTTTTTGGGGTAGCTATTAACGAATATGAGG
>CAJQZM010038641.1:17234-32807 GCA_907164665.1 Colias nastes
TTTTCGACACGGGTGTCATTTTCATGGTTTTTGGGGTAGCTATTAACCAATATGAGGTCAAAACTAAAATCGAAGATGGCGCCGACGAAAATTTTACATCTTTTCATCATGGGTGTCATTTTCAAGGTTTTTGAGACAGCTATTACCAAATCCCCAATGTAACCGTCGATAATTAGGTAGGTATATTGCACGCCTCATAAGCGAAGCGTTGAGGTGGGTACTACTGTCACTTCGCGCAAAACATCTGATTTTTCAAACTTAAAATGTCTTTATGTATCATACATTGCACTTGTAAGATAATACATACACACACATATTAAGAAAAAAACACTATTTTTAACATTCATGATATTTTTGATGTCATTTTTGTTATTTAAACTAGTTAAAAAACAGTTTAAAAAAGTTCTGTCTTGGACGTCCGTGTGTCTGTATGTGCGGAGGATTTTCTTGTTAACACGATAGCGACCGAAATACTTTACTAATCGAGTCTTTTTTTTTCTCTTACGCTTGAGTATGCTCAGGAATAGAACCCTTTCATTTTTCAGGGTCTGATTCGATGTGGTTTAATTGTTATTAAATAAACAAAAATAATAATTAATAAATAATTATTAAAAAAAATTATGAGGCGTGCACTTTTGGATTTTCCAAATTTTTTATTTATTTGGTACTTTATTGTTCATATACACCAAGCATGGAAAACGAAATACAATAATTAAAAAAAGAAACACAAAAAATTCATTCTCTCTGTACCAAATTTCATAAAGATGCATGCAGTTGTTTTTGCATGAAAGTATTTTAATAAGGTTTATCACAATATATATCTCCGCAAATTCTTTAGCAAGGTGTACCAGGTACCTACTACTTACGAAGTAGAGATAGATATCGTAACATAAAACCTAGGAATTGCCTTTGTGCCGAGAAATACTCAATACAACTCGCAGTCAATTATATAATTTACATAGTGAATAGTGTTTTAACTTCGAAAACAATCATTTTATAGGACAGGGTCAGACTGAACACTAATGACGATCTGTTAAGGCTACACCTCTGTTTCAATCAAGTCTTGTTCGTATTATTAAGGCGAAGCAACTCGATAGATACGTATAGTGCAATTTTTAATTAGCATATTACTATGAACTTACTAACTATGAAATGTGTGTGTAAGAGTGTATGTTGAGTTTTTATATTGAAACGGATGAATTGATTATGATTAATTTTAAGTAGAGGTATACGGGAATAGTTTAGTTGGTGAATAAAACATTAAAAATACTGTAGTGTGATAAGTATACCTACTGTATAAGTATCTACAAGTATACTATAAGATAAGAATAGCTAGCGATCTTTAAATGGTTCACAGCTTTTTGGGACAGTATTTAGTATTTTGTTCAGTTGTGACAAGTGTTTTCAAATCGTGAATACATTACTCACGATTGGACACGCTTAAGGCAATGTAGTCAGCTGTTTTTTAGTTATCCAAATATGTTCAAGTGTTTTAGATACAAGTAAACTCTGTATAAGTTGGTTAACGGTTTTGAGGGCAATTACCTAAGCTGTATGAATTTATACATAATAATTGACTAAATAAAATTGGGAAATGACAATAGTTAGAGTTTGGTGTTAACCAAAGAATTATAAATGGGTTATATCTATGTTGATAAATATTTCACAGTTGCTGCGTTTTCAAAGAACATCGGCTTAAATATAAAAGTTTTATGATGCGGGCAGGTAAACGACTATTTGACGAGTTTTAAAAGTTTAAAACCTTGTAACTTATTTCAGATCTGCTTTTGAATTAGTCATCATTCACAGAAGCGATTTAACAATTATGTTTCTACCTTTGGTAATCATTCGTATTAAACCCGTGAAACAAAAGATATTATTAAAGATATATCAGCACAACCTACCTTAATTTTCGTCGTGACCCCAGTCGGCGTGGCAATTGAGCACACTCATCATGCTATTTTGACCTTAGCTGTCAATCAAGCAGCTATAATCGCTCGAAGGTTCTCCGGGGGATTAATGCGAATGAAATACGGCTCATTTTCGCTTGTCAATTGCAATGCATTGTTTGAATGATCCGTCCCACGTACATTGTTCCAAGTCTGATCAAATTTAGCAATGTCACTTGGGACCGGAGAAAAGCCATTGTTTTATTATACTAATCAATGAGCTAAGTGTTTTTGGTTCGTTCCACGTTTGTTTCGCAAA
The DNA here is from genome assembly GCA_907164665.1 of Colias nastes. Lineage (NCBI taxonomy): Eukaryota > Metazoa > Arthropoda > Insecta > Lepidoptera > Pieridae > Colias > Colias nastes. The sequence goes on from CAJQZM010038641.1 coordinate 19,443, forward strand.
ATATGTAACCGTTAATAAGGTTAAATGTTTTTCTGAGACGTTTACACACAGAAGCAATGTGTCATTTTGTAAGTTTTAGTCGAATATTTTTTAATTTATATCCGATAGGTACCAAGAGGTATTTCCTGATATTCCTATAAATATATAAAAACTATATAACTTTTGCAAAATGACACTCAACTAGACTGTCTGACAAATCTTATCTGAGTAAGTTAGTACCTATGTAGTTAGAATACCAAACTATTAATTTTCTATCGAATACAACCACAATTATTGTATACCGAAATCACTTTAACTAGCAATATAAATTATAAAGGGACCAATCACTAGACCAGTGGCATGCCTTGTCGAGTTTCATAGATAATGACTCAGCATTTCGCAACCTACCATTGACATTACTCGAGCTTATGAAATACGACTACGTGCTTATTTGATTACGTTTTATAGGTATGTTTAATTACACGAAATTATACAGCAATTTTTTCACTTTAATAAACCACATCGAATCTGGTAGATTTTATGTCATTTCAAAAAATATTTCACTGAAAATTTTTACTGGTTATTTTTACAATTTTATTTCTTATTTTGCATGAATATGTAGTGAATGAAATTATCTTTTTTATATAGCGTAACATCACATGTTTTCCCCTTCGTAGCGTACAATAAATTATTGCACATAATATATCATTACTTTGTGTTTTTATACAGGTCCAGTACCTACCTACTTCATTAATAGGCAGAATACTAGATAAGATTTACTTAATACTCTCGTGATTTTTTTAACAAAACATAATCATTATTTCTCAAGAAAAAGGGACGACCACATATTATGAGCTAACATTAGATAATAAATTATAAATTCATAACTAATGCTTGCAAGCAGAGCGGAACCCACCACTTTCGTCTGACATAAAATTGTTCACGCTACACAATTTTACGCCGTTTACAGCGCCATTGTGAACAATTGCTATATTAATTCGATTTATATACACATCATATGAAAGTCGTAAATAAAAACGTCGTTAACCGCCAATTATGCTCTATAAATGAGATAGTTTTGAAAGTTTTACTTTCGTTTTTATGTAACGCATGACTTTTTGCGATATCTTTTTTAAAACCTACCTACAACTCGACCAAGCTAAGTTTGCACCTCGTTGGAATGCATTTTTGTGTATATTTTAATGTATGATACAATGTTAAAAACAATAAATGCAAAGTAAAATCTAACAAACATTTGCTTACTTTTTTTAAGTCATAGCGAATCCTTTTTTGCAGACCGTACGTAAGCGTCAGTGTGACGTAATCGACGCGAGGTGCAAACTTAGCTTGGTCGAGTTGTATATATTCAATATTCAAATGTGTGATCTTGTTACTGGAATTAATAATAATAAAAATTAATGGACCTATATTTTATAATTATTATTAAACTAAGAAAGTCACAACTCACAAGTAAAAAGCACGTTTTTTTGTGACATGCATTATTATGAAGAAGTCAAAGTGTCACTTTGACAGCAAGAACAGTAAAAAAAAAAACTAAATTGTATTCTTATTTCTTATCTGTGTACCGATTAAATAAAAAAAGTGAATTTTGAAAGTGAAATTTTCGATTTGCTGATCACGAATGATGTTGACTTGGTTATAATATAACCAAGTCCATATTATGGTATTGGATAAATGATCGAAATTCTAAATAATTAAATAATTTAATAATTAATCTGAAAAAACGTATTAATATTCCGTTTATTATCAAACATTAGCACTTTATTGATTCTCCAAAGCAACGCTTAAACAATTTGCATAAAAAATTAATCCGAAAATTGCATTTATTTAATTAACATACAGATAAATAAGATTTCAAATAGTTTAAAGGAAATTCGAATTATCAGATTTAGTAAATGGAAGGATGTGGCTTAGGATGTTACGTAAGACGAGGTTATATCGCACGCTGAGAACGAAAGTGACCTAATGCGAAATTCTTGTTTTTTGGGAATCATCAAAAAACTGTTCGTAATTTACAGAACTATTTACAAATCATGTCATAATTTGTTCGCATGCAAAGTTATATAAGATATTAAAGTCTGATATCATTTTAGAGGATATTGTCCACCCATACAACCCATAAAAAATAAATAAAATTAAATTTAAATATTTTTTATCTTTTTTTAAAAATTACCATTAGATATTGCGTCACTTTAGTACTGAAAACTTGTTAATCATCTTTGACTAGTTTGGGAATGAGTCACTTTAGTATTTTTTTACCATGCATGCATTTGGACGTAACCTGAATTATGTCAACTTAGTATTAAAATATTAATGAGAAGTAGTCTAATGAAACCAAATGTTAACTAAGAAATTATATTTATTGTTTGTTTCAAGACTTATTTTTACTATTTACTTAATACGTATGGGCAAGCAACTCTAATATTGGTATTATTAATCAAAAAAAATTATACTTTAGTATATTTAAATATAAAAAGTAATACAATAATGCAGTTTTAGTTAGGAACTTATTAAGCAACACCTTAAGTGAAAGTTTATCTAAAAATTTTGACTTAGAGCAGATAGATAAATAACGAACAAAACGCAAGTAAGACCCTGGGAAGTACTAAGTCAAATTCTACTAACAGCTGCGAGTGAAGATCTAGGTAATGAGATACGATGCAGAAACAAGTGGTTTAACGACGAATGCCAAAAGGTTACTAACGAAAAGAATGAAGCATATACCTATCGTTACAGCAGACCTACACTTGCAGACGAGAGAGAGCATAAAGCGCGACGAAGGAAAAAAAATAACTACGCAAGAGAAAGAAAAAGAAATGATTTGATGTCAACCAGCATGAAGAGATTGCTAAAAATTACTCAAGAAAGGGCTAGAGAAACTTAGCTCTAGCCAAACTAATAGAGGTAGGAAAGATTTCAAACCTAGAACCTCAGCTTGTAAAAGTAAAGATGGCGAGCTACTCAATATGTAGTAAGAACGATATTATTAAAAAATGGAATTAGTACTTCCAAGAACTGCTAAATAGCACAGAAACTGCTGAAGCATCATCTTCCATACAAAATTATACTAACATCCCAGATATCTCGCTGCCTACAAATAGAAAGTTAAATAGGCCATTAGGAAACTCAAAAATCATAAGCCACCAGGAACTGATAACAACTCTGTGGTATTGCTAAAATATGCTGAAACTTGCTTTAAGGAGAACTTGCTTTGCTTTAACGAGCTGATAGTCCAGGTGTGGAAGTCTGAAACGACGCCCTGTTAAGTTATGGGTTTTAATGATAACAACGATTATTTAGCACAATTTTCTTTATTCTTTTTAAAAGCACATTGCCTTACACATTGCATAGATACAAGAACCACAGACCAAGTATAGGGTTGCCACAACAGTGACATAAGAAAAGTTAAAGTTAAATTTTTCTAATATAATCTAATACGCCCGATGAGTGGAACACCGCTGTAATATAGGGTATATTACAGCGGTGTGTACTGCACAAGAAAGGTGACATATTTGATTGCCAGAATTATCAATTTATCACGGTATATCTCTTTTAAACACGGCATATAAAATCTTCGCCTATGTCCTTTTCAATAGAATATCTCCATACACAGAAGACAAACTAGGCGACTACCAGTGCGCTTGGGGCCCTAACCGGTCGACTACTGATCAGATTTTCGCCTTGCGACAGATTCTTGAAACTTGAGTTCACGAGAAACACTTGAGTTCTTCAGAAACACTTGAGTTCAATGTCATAACACACCATATTATTTTCGTGGATTTCAAGGCTACATACGACAATGTTCACCGGAATTTCCTGTACCAAGCGTTGACTGAGACGGCATTCCACCACAATTGGTGTTACTTACAGCAATGACGTTAAAAAAATAACAAAGCGTCGTTCGGATCCATTCAGTATCTTGCAACCTTTTAGGGCAATGGAAGGCCTTAGGCAGGGTGATGCGCTCTCCACCCTTCTGATTAACATAGCCTTAGAAAAATGCATCCGAGATTCCAGAAATTGAGACATCGGGCAATATATATTTTGAATAGATACAAATACTGGGATACGCGGATGATATAGACCTGGATCGGGAGGACGCTACCAGCAGTGATCCTCTACTGCTGTTAACGCATATCTTGCTATAGAACGAACTGCCCAAAAGCCCGGTCTACAAGTCAACACTGCCAAAACAGAATACCTGAAAGCTACTTACGAAACTTGGTAGGATATTGTCATCGGCGACAAGGTATTCGTGGCTGTACGTGACTTTGTGTACCTGGCATAATTAATAACAAACCAGAACGAAATATCTGCAGAAATATGTGAACGACTTATGGCTGCTTCGGCCTTCTAAGATATTTTCGATCGAAACTGCTATCCCGAAACATAAAGCTACTGCTATAAAAGACCCTACTAAGACCAGTACTAACATACGGGTCCGAAAGTTGGGTCCTGAGCAAAAAAATGAGGATTGCCTGCTGGTGTTCGAGCGAAAAATCCTTAGACAGATTTTCGGTGCTGTGCTGGAAAATAGACATTGGAGAACGCGGTATAACCATGAGCTTTATGAAATGTACGAGGAGCCGAATGTCATAAAGACCATAAAACTAGGCCGTTTACGCTGGGCCGGACACGAGGCACGTATGGACGACAACAAGGCACCTCTGCGTCTTCTCTATGGAAAACCAGATGGGCCGAAGCTCCGATGGTTAGATGGCATCGAACGATTGGTGTGAAAAGCTGGAGAACTCAGACAAAGGATCGAGAGATCTGGAAGAAAATACTGGACCAGGCCAAGGCTCACTAGCAGCTGCAGAGCCTCAGATGATGATGATCACTCAGCGAGGAAACTCTTGTATTTCATGATAACTTTTTGGGTATGAATTTTTCGTTTTCTTTTTCATTTTCTTGAACCATTTGTAATATAAAATCATCTTTCATCTCTTCATATAATGACCTAAACATAAATATTTAAACAAATTATTATTGAAACAACGACATAAACTTTAATAAGCCATAAAATTAACTTATCGAAATATTATTAAAACGGCCTAATTATACATAATACACTTACACAAAGAAAGCATTTAATAAAGTACAGGCATAACGGGAAATATGTCGTTACCTTTAGAATAGTTGATAATACAAAAATGACTTAATATGATTTAAGTCACAATTCAAAAACTGCATTTTAGTACGAAGGTGACCTAATACGAATAACGGTCTTTTTAAGATTAGAACATTGACAAAATATTTACTTACCTTTCGGTAAAAAAACGCCGCAATCAGGATTGAATCACTTTAAAACTAAGAAATGTAATCACTGTGCCGACATAATACTAAAACGGTCACTATTTTAGCGGAGGGACGTATAAAATACGTAAATTATAAAGAGACGCAACATACGTGTTTTTCTATTTCTAGGTGACATAGGATAGTTTTTGATTTATTAAATGATAGAATACCTTATTCTGAGTCATTTTATGAGTATAACTCATTTTTGCAAAATTTTGAATTAGGTCACTTTCGTTCTCAGCGTGCGAATTATGATTTCTCACTAACTCACTTGACACATTTAAATTGGTAATGATTCATCGAGATTTTAATTTATTTATAAACGAATCTTTATGAAATGTAAATAAAAATAGCTTGGGAATTTTGATTATTAGAGCTTTGGTTTAGTTCCAAATATGTATTCACAAATTACATACATAGGTACAATATAATTTTTCGGATTTAATTTTAATAAATAAGAATAAAAAGTTAGTTTGCGATTTAATATTTATATTTCAATTTACGATAAGATGGCGTACCTGAATTTTCTTAGGTCGGGCAGCATCTTAAGCTTTGCCCAAGCGTTTTTTCTTATCGCTAGACTACTAATTGTGTAGAGTTTAGTGTTTACCAGAAATAAAATAAAAATTTAAGCGAAATATCTCACATTGGCTAAATTAGATTTTCGCAACTATCGTCGCAACGCGCACAATCGGGGCAGTTTTTACAAACAAGTAGCTATAATAAAACATGATCAGTTTTCTGTGCATTGTTCCGTGGCACAGATGCTTCGACACCAATCCCACACGCTTGCGCAATGCGCAGGAGTCGATCGTGGTGTAATTAACTTATTAACCAAGAATTGGTATTACCTATAGGTATTAATAGTTGCAAATAAATGGTTAATCTTAAAAACCTATACTTAATATTATAAAGCTGAAGAGTTTGTTTGTTTGAACGCGCTTATCTCAGGAACAACTGGTCCGATTTGAAAAATTCGTTTTTCAAAGTTTGATAGCCCATGTATTGAGAAAGACCTGTAATTGTAACCTTGACCTGACCTTGTAATCTCGCTGAGACCAACAGGAGAGGAGCCACGCGGGTGAAACCGCGGGGCACAGCTAGTGTAATATATTACGTTTAAAAATTAGAAATAGTTTAAAAATTAACGGATGTAGCTAGGTAGGTATTAACTTTAATAAATAGTCGTAGATATTGATGTAACTTCAAGTAGGTTTTATCAAATATATTATGAAAAAAGTTATTTAGATTTAGTACATGATTGTATTGATATTTTTATTTATCAGTCTATTGAAAAATGTGAAAAGGATATCCGCAAGTGTAGAAAGAAATCTTAGTTTTCCTTATTGTAGTCTAGACTGTCCGTCTTGGGAGCATCGCACGCTGCATACCAATATGTGATCTAGAAAGTAAGTGCATGCGTATGGAAATCTATTATGTTCTAAAAATATAATCATTATTTGATGATATAACAAGAATTTCACCAAAAGATGCAAGACACAGAAGATACTGTATATTATTATATACTGATTACGATGTTTCCTGACACCAACATTTTGACGCATATTATCTTGTCCAAAATATAGAATTAACCATTCAGATTTTTATTAATTATGAAAATTGTCTCATTCCTCTTAAAAATACAAATCCAAACAAATAAAAATAAACCGCGAAATGAAAAAGAAAATTTATGGAGAGAAAAACGTAATAAGACAAAAAGGCCCAGAGCGAGCAAGCATTTATTTTAATTACATCACCATTTAACATTTAAAACAAAAGATGTTTACGCAAATGTTGATTGGTCGTATTTCGCGAGCAGCGTGACGGATCAATGATGGCTAATTATCGTGAGAATTTATTCATTTCATTGATTTCACTTGTTCTATCGATGGATTTATATGAATATGTAATATATACTCTATTGACTAGTATGTATGTAACTTTCGAACCTACTGGTTAGTGGTTTCACCTATTCAAAAGAAGTTTAATCAAATTCAAAAAACATTTCTAAGGCGTTAATATTAATATTATTTATTATTTTTTGATCGCCTCCGAAGATAGTTTACTAAATTATTGTTTTTTTTTAAATACTATTTTTTAAATCCATAATAAAAACAAATAAACATAGGGGCTTCTTACATACAACCACAGAATACTTAATTATAGTAGCTAACGCTAACACAACACTTTTATGACGAATTAAATACATACATACGTACACAACTTTGATGTTAACAGTGAAACAATTAAAAGTAATTTATCATCGCAAATATTTGACGCGTAACTAATGATCGAGATTTGCAGTTAAATAATGAGCAGTATAAAAATAGAAGAGAGGAATTCGTTGAAAAACTGCACTGTATACTTAGATATAACTTTTACTGCTTTTTAATGGACATACGAAGCAGATAATAATTTAGAAACCTTATCATTATGAAGCTAATCAAACATTTATTTATGCACTATGATATTAAAGATATGAGAATTTTACGTTTAGAAATTATAGATTTAACAAAACATAAATTACTAGCTTCCGCCCGCGGCTTCGCCCGCGTGGTGTTTTTTCGCAATAAAAGGTAGCCTATGTTCTTTCTCAGGGTCTAAAGATTGTCTGTGCCAAATTTCATCTAAATCGGTTGAGAGGTTTAAACGGGAAAGCGTAACAGACAGACAGACAGAGTTACTTTCGCATTTATAATATTAAGTAGGGAAGTAGGGATTATAATATTAGTAGGGATATACCTACCTATCCGTAAAATGAAACGTTTTACAAAATTATTTCGCTTTTTCTTCAATTTATTAACCGAATTTCACCTATATCAAATGTTTACAATTTCCATATACGTATTTTTTTTCAATATGACTTGATCTGTTTCACAGATCGATTTATTACCGACACATAGCTAAGTAGTACCTATAGTTTGTTTTTTTCTGTGCATAGGTAGATGAAGATGATTCGTATTCTGTGACCTATTAAATATATCTATGCCTGTAAATTTCTTTCTTTCTCCACCGGAAATCAAACTATGCACTTTACACTTCTAAAACTGCATTAGCAACTCCACTTATAAACACAAAAACATTGTGACCAACGTGATTACTGCGCTAGCGACGCGTGACCGTGTCCACTGATCCAATGCTTTTCTTGATTTTAATTTGTGACTGTTTTTATAATGTATCGTTTGATTTTTTAGTTGTATGCCGATTAATTTATTTTAATATTTTTTTGAATTATGATGCGTTACGTATATAAATTACTAGCTGCGCTCCGCGATTTCACCCGCGTGGCTCCGCTCCTGTTGGTCTTAGCGTAATGATATAATACAGCTTAATAGCCTTCCTCAATAAATGGGCTATCTAATACTGAAATATTTTTTTCAAATCGGATCAATAGTTCCCGAGATTAGCGCGCACAAACAAACAAACTCTTCAGCTTTATAATATTATAGTATAGATAAACGCGCTGTTTTGAACACTAGATACTTTTTTTATTGCTATAACTGTAATCTATTAAGTATGTATATTATAATATGTAATGCTTACTAAAGTCAAAATATTAGTAAATACTAGGGAATTATTTAATTTCAATGCTATATACCCGTCCGATTAGGGCCCTTCTGGCCTCCTCCATCCAAGCGACAGCCCAAGCCGAGGTTCGTGGTCCCCGTCAAGGGGGGACGCCCTTGTGCATGTCGCTACCAGGGTGAACCTTCAGTTCACCCCCGCGTCCGCGTTAAAATGTAGAAGCCCTTCTGGCTAACATTGAGAGACACCGCACAAAAAAAAAAAAAAAAAAAAAAATGCTATATAAATACTATGGATTGGTGGGTGGAAACTTGACCTTCTCAATCTGATCACTCTCACCCGCATTCCACTGCACGTATCGCGATGAAAAATACATTCGAGAAATTTGCATTTTAGTACAAAAACAACGATATATGTCGTATACAGGGTGTAATCGTTAAGTGTGCACAAGCGATTATTCCGTAACTATTGCAGATACCAAAAAACTTTAAACTGATATCGAAAGTACTTAACCTAATGAGTAAAATGGCCATAATAAATTTTTAAAAATAAAACGAGAAATATCCAAAAATGTTACATTAAACGCTCCCATACATTTTATTTCCCATACATTTTGTATTCATAGCAGATTTTCGAAGTGATGTCCTCATTGTGCAATACAATGAGGAGCTCTATTTACAGTTTCTAAATGAACTTCCCTTCAAATTTGCGAAGTAATTAAAGCAGAAAACCAAAAAAAGAAAGAAAAAGCTAAAATCTTTCATATTAAATGTACTAGGTTGATCCAAAAGTAATGATAATTGGGTATTTCCTGTGCACATAAAAATATAAAATAAATGTTTTTTGCTTGCTCATGTATTCACTAAGTAATCACAAAAAAATCATATCAACAGGCCACGTTTCCAATTATTTACATTAATTTGAATGTGAACCGTGCGTGCCAGAATGTTTCCCGACGAAAAGAAGAAACAACGATTCGACATGTAGAGGGTAAATTTCTAAATTTTTAATGATATCAGGATAATTTTTTGTCACGTTTTGTGATCATGGACGTTACCCGAGTTCACCATGTTTATGCTGAAACCAAAAAACAATCAATGTCCTGGATGCGAGCTTCCAAAGTGACGATGAAGAAATTCAAAGTGAAAATCAGTAGGTTAGATTAAAGCGGTAGTTTTTTGGGACGCTGAAGGAATAATTATGGTGGAATATTTTAAAAAGGTAGCCACTTTATTGGGCTCTTACTAAACAGACCAAATTAAAAGATTGCGGTAGGTTAGTAAGGAAAAGAGACATGGCAAACTGCGGACCTGAACGCTGTTTCACCAAGACAACGCACCAGATCACAAAGCGTCAGTTGCGATGGCTGCCATTCAAAAATCGGCATTCCAAATGCTTGAACACCTACCCTATTTTTTAGATCTAGCTCCTATTTAGTTTTATCTCTTTCCTCGGCACAAGAAACACTTTCTTAGCAATAAATTATTTTAAGACGACAGCGAAGTGATGGCCGCGTGGAGGGGTTTTTGTGGATGAAGTCAAAGTTTTTTTTTTAAGTTTAGGAAAAAAAAATATTGAAGTATATTTTCTAGTTAGAAGACTATCTAGAGAACTACATAATTATTATAACTGTAATGACCTTGTTTAATATTGATTATCATTACTTTTGTATCAACCCATGTACATGGGATATTCGTATCTCATACTAAATGTATGGGAGGGTTTCAAGTTAATTTTTTAGATATTTCTCGTTTTATTTTTAAAAATTTATTATGGCCATTTTACTCATTAGGTTAAATACTTTCGATATCAGTTTAAAGTTTTTTGATATCTGTAATAGTTACGGAATAATCGCCTGTGCACACTTAACGATTACACCCTGTATATAGTTTACATATGAAACTGAAAAAATTTCTTAGATTTTAAAAGAACTGTTTTCTTATAGGAGCTTAATGTCTGCATCGATTTTAATAACAATGAATTTATAGGGCAACATACAGTTGACATTTTATACTCAGTCTTCTAATATTGTAACAGTGTCTGTCTTGTTTATTGCAGATATTCGGAACTCCTGAATCGATTTTAATAAAACTTTCACTGGTTTTTAGATTAATTCAAAGAGCACCTACACATGAATTTTTATATCATACACGAAACCAAAACTATCAGTTATTTTATATATTTATCGATATAACATAGATCACCTACATAGTGCATTGGCCGGTACTTCCGTTGCGTTGAAGTTGACTTGTGGGGCTGGACACCACTTGCATACCAAGTATCACCTTCTTTGGTGGAAAGTGGCTGTACCGGGTCACGCTTGCATTTTAATATTACTTTTTATTGTTAAACCTAATAGAAAAACAAGTTATTTTAATGATGACGACTTGATTGGTGTTTTGCGTAGACAATGTTTTCTGAACCTAACTTGGTACTTATTTGTAAACAATAAGAAAACACCTCTTAGATGTTTTATTTAAATTTTTTAGATATAAAATTATTTGAGCAAGAGATATTCACGTTTTGAACAACTTAGATAATATTATAACACACATACGAAATCTATCGAAATGGGAAGTAATAAATTATCGTCAATTTATAACTACAGTTGCGATCTGACATTTGCGGAAACCAACTAGGTACCAATTATTTACTTCTGACATTTTATTAATACTTTTCAATTAAAAATATTCAGATACTGATTTGTAACTTCGATCACGTACCTATACCATTAAAGCCTATGCCTTATTTATTTGAAGTTATCTATATCTATACTTAATATTATAAAGCTGAAAAGTTTGTTTGTTTGAACGCGCTAATCTCAGGAACTACTGGTCCGATTTGTAAAATTATTTCGGTGTTAGATAGCCCATTTATCGAGGAAGGCTATATATATATCATCACGCTAAGACCAACAGGAGCGGAGCAATGCACTGCTGCTGGGCACAGCTAGTATAAAATTATAAAGAAGATATATTATTTTCTTTATGTTTGTTACTTTCACAACTTCATTATTCCTAAGTGATGTAAAATGGTATTTACAAGACACAAAAAAAGCCTCTAATTACACGTATCGCAATTTTTAATTCCTAACCATTCACACGAGAACAAGCTGGCCTACCTATTAAATAATATTGTAATTTGACTAGAATCCGGTAAGCTTCCGCTAAAGATGCCGAACACACGGTGAATACGAAATGATAACCTTGATAATTGGAAAGTACCTCTCTCCAGTGTCGCTTAGTGCTGTGGAGTAGCGATTGACTTTGGCCGGGCTGTCAAGGTATTCGTATGCACGACCTTAACAGCTTTCTAAATGGCACTAGGCTGGTGAGGGGAAAAGAGTTTTATAATGCATGTGAACTACAGGAAGGCAAACTCCCTGATATTGATATGATATTTATAACAAAGCTGAAATAGGTATACCAGATACCTTCGTTCTATGTATGAAGCTTCGAAATACATATTTATTTCATAAATTTGATCGAAACAGTAGGTAGATATGTGCTCCCCCCAACGGTCCAGGCCTTGTCGCGGCGGAGGGGCTCAGTAGCTCAGAGTTATGGCCCTCTGAGTGAAGCGAAATTGGACCAGCGAGGGGCTGAACGGCTGGTTTAGAGTCGGGGAGATTCGACCGGCCCGACGGCCAGGGCTAGGTGTGGCCCAGCGGCCGCTGTGTGCGGCGTGGGATGGCGACCAGAGGTCGTGGCTTGGCGGACCCCGTGTCCACTAGGCAAAGGTGGCGCTGAACGGCAGTCGGGGTTGGGAGGCCTCGACTGACCCGACGGCAGAGGTCCTGTTTGTGGACCAGAGAGGAGCCGGCTTTTATGCGGCGGTGGATGGCGGCCAGAGGTCGCGGCGCGGCGGGCTCGCTGGTTTAGCAAGCCACGCCGTGCAGCGGAGGGCGGGATCCCGACGCGTCATTGTGATGACGCGCGGAGACTCCTGCAGAGAGGTGTGGGGCGGCGGCCGCTGTAAAACGGCCGTCTGCCAACTCGTAATCCGGTCCGTGGGGCCGGACCGAGGGCCGCCACCTCTGGTGAGGTGGGGGCTGCGAGGTAATCTCTATAAAAGTGCGCCGGAGGGTCCCCCGACGTGTATTTCACACATCGGAGGACCTTCCGGCGTGCACCCTCCGGCCGGACGGTGTTGGGGTCGGGGGTTCGGGGGAACGCGGATGATGGAGCGGGGAAAGATCCATTGTCTGCGCGTTGGTGGCGTAAGCCTTCGTTCCAGCAGCCGCCAGCGAGGGGGGTTCTAGTGGTGGGCCTGGAAACGGGCATCTGCTGGGCGGGACACGCGGTAGAGTCGTAACCGTTCCCGCAGTTCCGTCCAAAGCAGCGCGATGGAACAGAGTGGGGTTTTAGTCGGTAAAAATCCGACATAACCACGGCTCCATCCCCGGGAACCGGGGGTATCTAAGAAGATTTCCCCACTGTAGATACGAGTTCACACTCGTATACGCAGTGGATGGGAATGGCTCTTCTTCTTTGGCTTTTTTCCTTTTATTAAAATATAATTGTTTACAACAAACATACATTA
>CAJQZM010038642.1:0-24008 GCA_907164665.1 Colias nastes
TTTTTTTCAATTTAGCAATAAGTTGTAGGAGCTACTCTTGAGATTCAACACCTGCTCGTATGCACAGCTGAATTTGGTGTATTGCGCAACTGATATCCTCAAAGCCTGACAACTGCATTGCTCTAACCATGTTGGATCCACGATCACGAACCATGCAGTGAACTTTTTGGCGATCAATGCCCCATTCTTCAAGAATCGTTTGAAACTTTGTTGATATTATGGTGCCCGTATGACGTTCATCCATGACTTCACATTTCAAAATTATAGTCTTTTTGCGAAAATCTTTTGAGATCCCATGAGCAGTTAAACTAAGCAATGAAACAGCAGAATGAAGTTCCGACCATATGTCGCTTGTAAAAGATAACTTGTAAAATTCTTCAAGTAATCATAAAAATCACGGCCTCTTAACTTGTACTTTGGAAGAGCAGCTTGCATTACTCTACGAAATCCTGTACCTTCGACAAAATGAAAGGGTAAGTTTTGGAGGGCGATCATTTCAGCAATCGTACGATCCATTTCTTGAGATTTGTGATGCGATGAATCCCAATAATCCTTTACTTGTAGACTTTGTTGTAATGTTAATTGTCTTTTAGCGTTTTCGGCTGGAGCTAACGTAACCTACAATTACAACAACATAAATTGGTTACGATTACTTCACGAAATAAAACACGTATCCATACTAATATTCGACCACTAGGCCACGCACGACCTCACTAACTCAAAGTTGGTAAAGTAAGTAATAAATAAATATCTTTAAATTCAAGAAAGAGGATGACCTCTTAATTCATACAGGCGAGCTAACATGTTGCCTTTTGACAACCAACGCACTTCTGTGTGGAATAGGAGGACCTTGTGATCAGAATCGAGATCCTCGCAAAGCAAAGTGAATAGCCGACTGTTCAAAGCACTACTTTTGATGTAGTTTACGATCTTTATGGCAGAGTTTAAAATCTGGCATAAATTCTGTGGCAAAGTTTTCGAAGCCAAAGCTTCCCGATGAATAACACAATGCGTACTAACTAAGGCGGGGTTCTTTTCCTTAAGTTTTTGAGCCAAGCCTGATCGTGAACCTATCATTGCAGGAGCACCGTCTGTGCATAGTCCAAGAAGTTTATTCCAATCCGAGGTGAAAACCCCCAGGCGCTCCACTAATAATAATTTATGATGTGTTAAAAAATCAGCTCCCAATATTAGCTGTTTGACATCTGCTAAAATAATCTCCCAACGGTACGGTCACAGACATACATTAAGGGCGTTTGTCCACTACAAGGAATTTTACGGTCCGGCATTCCGATTTTTTACGGTCCGGTATGGCACGCCATTAATCTATATACTAGCTTGTGCACTATACGTAATTTTACTGTCCGACATTTTACTTTTCCCTATTCCGGATGGTTTTTTGTGTCTACGAGTCGCTGTAGGTATAATTGTTTTCGAATGCCCACTTGCTTGGATTTTACTATTTTTACTGCATATGCCAATTGAAAGCAAGCTCTTGTTTTACTTTCTTTTAGTTGGCAATGAGATTTGAGAAGTCGGTATTGTTATTTTATATACATTGACCAAGCATTGACCTATAATTATTATCTAAGTAAGTGTTGGTAAGTTAAAGTTCAAGTGGGAATAGCTTTAGCTCCTCGTCACCGATTAAAATAAATAAGTGAAACACGCATTTTAAATCTCTTACGGAACTTTACTTTTTATTATAACGAAGTAATATAATATTTCACCTTCTATATTTTTTACTCGTTTCTTGTAAAATGCAAAAACAATCATTTATGATAGCATTATACCGCCAAACTTCCTTGAACTGTACCGCACTGATCCGAGTAAAGACGGACAGGTGCACAAGCAATTCATCGGTTTTTTCATGCCACACCGGACCGTAAAAAATCGGAATGCCGGACAGTAAAATTCCTTGTAGTGCACAAGCGCCCTTAGACTGTGTCCGTGGGTACGGTCTTTTTAAATTAAGATTTAAAACAATAGATTTGATGCCATAAGTTGCAATTTCTGTACCGTTAGCAGCGTATAACTTAAGATCGGATCGACGTAATTTATTGTATTTGAATGGATTTCTAGATACGGGTAAAACGGAAACATTGGCACCGGTATCTACTAAAAATTTTAAGTTAGTATTTAAATCTGTTACCATGAGACGGCTGCACGGCGTGATGGTACATACCTCCGCCGTAGTCTGCACCTGCCTAGCTAGTTTTCCGGCTGGGCGGCTGCTGCGTTGGGGCTGGGGCTCCTCTTCCACGCGCACGGCGGGATACACTTGTGAGCGAGCTGGCGGTACCTGAAGTGGTAGCTGCACAACCAGTCGGGTGCGCCGGGACGACGTCGCTTCGTAGATGACCTTGAAGACTCTCGAAAATTACGTGACGGTGTTCTGGGTCGCCGATGTATCGCTCGTGATCGCGAGCGCTTGATGTTTGAAATACGCACGTTGATTTTCGCCAATTCCGCCGAAAGGGTGGCTACCTCGACGTCTTCGTGGCTGGAACTCCTGTGTCTCACTTCCGCCACCTGATTGGAACGTGCTTCTGTGACGTTATCGGCGATCACTGCTAGGCTGTTAAGGTCTTTAGTTTCAGTGACCTCACGGCACGGCCTTAATTGTAGCTGGCAGATGACCTTGCCACAAAACTCTTAGTGAATCGTCCGGTATTTTATCCCTTGCGAGGCATTCGATTTAGTAGCTAGGAGGGTTTTTGGTCTCCTAACTCCATCTCTTCAATTCTAATAAGCCTAAGTAGGCTTGTTTCCTAACAATCTTGCGAGTCGACGGCACGTCTACTTGAGCCAGTCGTTTTTCGTTTTGCTCAACCTTTTTCTTGATCTTTAGTTAGTACAGTTTTTCGTCCAATGCTCTTTTCCTCGTTGCCAGATTTTAAATGGTTTCGTATAGTTTTGTATTTTCATAAAATACAATAAACATTTCTTCTTTTTTCAATAAAATTTCTTTTGTAGCCAGTAGAGGCGGGCTGGAACAGGTAAAATTAGAAACCTGTTTCACCAGTTCCAGTTCCAAGGAAATAACAGTTTCAAAATCCTGTTCCAAAATAACAGCCTGTTCCATTGCAAACAAAGACTCTTTGATTGCAACAGATTTATAATATAGTACCTAGTTTCAAGCCAAATGTATGTAAAGCGTGCAACATAAATACAATTGTAACTGTGTAAAACATATTATGGATTTTTAATAAATATATTTTTTCATTTTCATTTTTCATTCAGTAAAATACATGCTATTGAAATAAAAACCACCCTTCATGCTTTTGCAGGCTTAGGACTGACAGCTTGATTATGCTTATATTGAAATTTAATTAATAATTGGTATTTTAGCCAGGATAAATATAAAATTTTATCAATCAAGCTGGCGCATTTAAAGGTTTTCAGTTCATCATTATTTACAGTCATTTATAAACAATTGTTAATTTCAATTTTATAATCATTTATTTACAAATTCTGGTTTAAAAATACCAGCTGCTGCAATTTCCTTATTCCCAATCTCGTCCTTCTTTCAGTTAGAATGTTTCCTGCAGCTGAGAACACTCTCTCACAGGGTACTGAAGATGCCATGGTATTTAGTTTTTGCACAGCAACTTTATAAAGCATGGGGTATATTGCTCTATGAGCCTTCCACCATTTCAGTGGGCATTTCTGCCTGCTTAAAATTTGATCATCCAGGTAACGTTGTACCTCCACAATTGCTCTAGACTGTGCTGTGCCATCTGGCTGAATATTTTTCATTTTATTTTAATAGTCTTGCCAAATAGATTTTACTGTGTGATTCTACTACAAGTTCACGAAAACCTCTGTCTTCTACTGTACGAAATGGTTGAAAGTCTAAGGTGAAAAGCTGCATAATTTTTTCATCAATATTTTTTTTTCTATGTTGCTGCGACGTTTTGGCATATTACCTGATGACCATAAGTCCTACGTATAGGTCCTTGTGTACTGCTTTGTGCAACCGAATTTAGGATGTTAGTAACAGCAGCATTACCAACTGCTGCGTCGTTATTATTATTAATATTTACACCATCACCAATGTTAGTAGCTACAGCATGCCCATCACCATTAATGCCACCAACAACTACCATTGTTTGCACACCACTTACCCCACTCGAACCATTCGCCGTTATTTCATTGCGGCTTACAACACGAATAGTAGGATGTTTGCGCTGCAGGTGTTTTTTTTTAAATTAGTCACCGAGGACTTAAAAGACATCTTTACTTTGCATATGTTGCAAACTGCATGGTAACCACCAATGTCTGTAAAGTGGTCCCACGCAACACGTTTGTGGAACAGGCGAAACAGACAGGAACTGTTTTTTCGCTATTGAGATACCTGTTAGATGTTGTTAATTTGAAATACCTGTTTTTTTAAACTGTTTCGATAAATACGTCTCACTCCTTGTAGCCAGTTGGCTTTGGTCTTATCGAAGAAGACTTTCCGATTCAATATATTCTTCTCAATTTTTCTTGTACTAAAAAGTCTTATTTTTGCATTCTCTGTACTTGAAGATGTTTCTTTTTACTTTTTTTTATTACTTCGACATTCGTCAGCTGTGTCAATTCTTTCATGAACGAATCATACGCATGCACGCATACCAATGTAAGGTGCTAAGGGCTTGTCAATATCTATCGTTTCGTGCAGATTGTCATTAATTGCGAGAAAAAAATAGAATTTGTTTTTGTTAGTATCATTGGATAGCTACATGAAAAACAAACTAGGTATGTGAATATCAATTAATTATACATAAATTTGAGAATGACATGGGCTTTGAAAGATTATTATTAAGTATGGTAATGAGTAAACAAATTTGGTAATGATATAAAGGATAATGGTAATGAATAAATTTAATTGGTAATGACAATGTGAATAAAACGAACCTGTTCAAAATTTGTAATTTATTTATTTTTATAAAAAATAAACACTTATTTAAATTTAGTAATATGTGTTGACATAATGGCTTAACAATATTTACTTATAACAAAAAAAATCACGAAAGAACTAACATCAACATAATATTATGTTTAACTAAAAATAATATAGCACCACTTTATTAATTAATCAGTCTTAAAAGTTTCAATCACAAAATTATCTAAATGGATCTTAGAGAACTTAAATCAATTAGGAACTCTGAATACAGTCTTAAATTACTATCATGAAAGCAGCCCAAAGTGCTTGAAAATTTGAGTATATATTAGAATAATCAAAAACATACAATTAACAATCATATTAAGTCACCTTCGTTTATATTATTATGATATGCGTTTATTTTCATAGACACTATCTTTCTGCACTACTCTCTTCTTCGTCTGAAGATTCATCGAAAAAGTTTCTCACAAATGTTTGCTTAAGTAGTTTTTAATTTTCCTCTTTTATCTTTCGAATTACAGTAGATGCTTCACCAAAATATTAATTGGAATTCTTCTTCGATTCTTTAATGCTAAATAACTCTTCGCCTGAATCCTCTTCAAAAAAGTTACTTAACACTCTATTTATTGGTCTTTTTTTGGATTTTTCGTCAGTTGAAAAAGCCTTGTTGGACCAATGTAATTTTATGTCTGAAAGGACTGTAATAGTTTTGTCTGGATTAATACTTGACGGAAGAACTAGCGTAGAACCAAATATTCATTTGGTTCTACGCTAGTTAAAGGTTTTGGTTCTTGAGCCTGGTGTATTGTATTACAGGGTTCTAAATCCCTTTATAAAGTTCCTGTACTATTTAATGCTAAAATTTCATCTGACACCTGTATAGTACTATTAGTGAGAATCGGCTCTGGCAAGTTCATTATTTTTTGATCATTACCATTTTCTAAATAGGTGATGGTAAATTATGGCAATGAAAGGAATGGTAATGATATCCTAGCACATTTTTTTGATTTGCTCGTTTAATAAAAGTAAAATGATTGGAATTAATATTCAAAAGATGTCAAGACTTAAATATTACATATTATATGATCAAACGAACTTCTAGAAGGAAGTTCGATTATTATTATATTTTCATAGCTCTATTCTTCAGATATAGTATTACCATGTAGATGTTCAGAGAACTGAAGTAATGAATATTATTCTAAAAGTTTTGGTAGGAATCGTATAAAATAAAATAAAACACAGCTTATTGAAACTAAAATGATTTTTATTTCAATAACTTTCAAATCAATATAACAATCAAAATAACAATCTTTATCTAATAATTTTATACAATTTTCATATAAATTGTTAATAATAATCGATCAAACTTAATCGTTTGTTTCAAAGACAGCTAGCTAGCTCCTGTGAAATAATGGGGTGATTGTAAAATTTAGCAAACGTTTGTGACGAAGCCGTCCATTCAGCTGTTTTCCATATTGAGTCTAGCGATACGCCTGCGGCGCGGGCGGCCGATGTTAAGGCGTGACGCGTGCTATGAGCGCTAAATTTCGTCACGTCAATGCCACTCTCTGCTAACATAATTTTAATCCATCGACTGATGGTTTGTGACGTCACCGGCTTATGGGGACGTAACGTACGAGCAAGACTTTCGCCATCTTCAGTACTTGTTGATGTGCTAGTACTGGCACAAGTTCCACCATACATTTTTCTACCAGCATGCAAACTCACCATGTGATCGCTTGGATAAAAGTTGTTGCAACAAATACCCCTTACATCCATATGGGTACGAATTCTTAGGATGGCGATCAGCATGTGTAGTTGCATGCAATTTCTTAATTTGGTTTTTACTGTCCCCATTACGCTGAAAATTCTTTCAACGACGGCATTACTCACGGGTATTGATAGGCATCGTATTGAAAACTCTGCCAATTCTCGAAACATCGCGCTTCCACCAGCCTTCTTCATTTTTAGCACTTGTATCAAAAAATTAACAATGTCATTAGGAGAAGCAGTTGTTCCGATTATCTCCTCAATGCGCATAGTGCTTAATAAGCGCCATTGGTTCATAATAGCTTCTCGATCACTATTGGGATCAGCTAACTGGATGCAGTGCTATAGCCCTGTTGAACAACTGGCTGGCTTTGATTATTATAACCTGTACGGTATTTTCCTAAGCGTGCATCTAATAAAATATTATTAATATAATATTTAGCCATAATTACTTATAAATTTATTATATATAAATATTATTAGCTCGATAAAACCGAATTAACAACTTTTTCAATTTCGGCCATCTCTGTTTGTCCAACATTTTCAGCGTAGCATTGAACGTGTAATGTATGAATTCAAATAAAGATTTTATTTATTTATTTATTATTTATTTAATATAGTACTCTGTGCCTGAACTACTCCTGAATGCTCCTGATTATTCAACTGTTGATTCCCCGGCACTCCTCTACCCACTTCTGCTTGGTTCTCCGGTGTTATAATCAAAGAACTTAGAATAATTACACATAGAAAGATAGTCTTCATACAAGCGCCATCTCAAAAGTGACGCAACAGCGCACTAAATCGGTTCACACAGAGATGACGATTTTACGCTCGGCGACACGCACAAATACACATGTTGTCAGTGACGGTCCATTTTGCCCGAAAGTGGGGTAATCATTCGGTCGCTGTTAACCATTTGTTTTTGGCAATAATTATAAATAGGTGTTTGATAAAGTGTGGATATGGTAATTTAAAGTTGTTATAATACGGGAATGTTTATTTTTTATAACAAATAAAAGAAAACAACAACACTTAAAAGAAAATCAATTTTTATTTTAATAATTGTATACAATTATGTTTTTTTACTCTGTAATTAAAGTTGGTTTACTTTATTTATACAACATATTAATTAAAGAAATAATCAGTTTAGAAACCTGTAAACTGTAAACTGAATTCAGAAGCTGTTTACTTATTTTGTGGTATAGCCGAAAATTATTTGCGATTGTACATGGCGGAGAAAAATAACATAAATAAAAACTGGCTTTGAAAATTATGAAAAACTTGTTGGTACGTCTATTTTTCCTTATGCAGAGGAACATGTTAATGTGAAAAATCATGTTAACAATATGTCAAAGCTTATTATTGAAAAAATATTTGCGCATCCGTCTTTTTAATGCAGCGAGCATGTACCCCAATGTTAACTAAAAACTAAATATTTTGAATAACAGCTAATGAATGTAAATTAAAAAGAGGGTACCGTAACATCGTATTACTTTGGCCCAAAATTTTCTTTTTTTTTCTTTTTTCGGAAATATTTTTGATCCTTTTAACTAAATGTTTGTTTTAACGATGTCAGTGTATAGTAGGGTAGGGGATATAATTAAAGACTGGGAATGGAAAAAGTCATCAAATTACAGTGATTTCGTGTATAATTTTTTTGACAAAGTTTGGGCTAAAGTTTGACTTCAGAGACGTTTACTTTGGCCCACTGCCTATTTTGTACCTTAATCGCATGTTTTAACGACCATGGATTAAAGTTATCACTTTCAAGTTTTTCTGAAGAAATAAAAGTACCATTTTACTTAGAAAAAAATCAACTTTTATTAAATTCTTTAAGAATTTTCAATATTAACAAATTGTTAAACATTTTTTACTTCCGCCAAAGTGCGAACTTCTTGGAAATCAACAAAATATATCTTTTCAGATATCAATACCAAACGAGAAACATTATTAGGAACCATCTATTATGTAAACACTAACTTACTAACATCTAGAAAAATCAGTCTTAATTATAACTTTTATAGGAATCAACATACTACACTGCACAAAGGCAGAACTCTAATTAGTGTTATCGATTTCTGGCACAGAAAAGCAGCCTTTTTTTACTAATTTAGGCGGATTTATTTTCCTTAAAACATCTTCCCAAGAATACAATTGTTCATCCTTTATTAGTGGCCATCGCCAGAATTTCACCCCTTTTTTTCATTGCACCCACCATAACACCCTCCTCATTTAAAGAAAGTAATTTTCCCGGATATATCTGGTCATTCCATTTGACGAGGACATGATCATCTACTTGGAGAATATCTTTCAGGTTTGACTTGTGTCTCAATTCTAAAATGGACGCTATTGGAAGATCATCTTCACTTCTACCAGCATTTAAGCTTTCATGTTCTGAGATCGACGCTGTTGGAAGATCGTCTTCATATTTTGGGTCATCCGGCATAAAATCGTCGTCTGGCAAATCTGCTGTAGATGAAACATCACTCATATTAGAGCTGCAACTAGTTGTAGAATCCTCGTGACGTTGGCGTCGTCGCTGTGCTTGGGTCTTTATGTTTTTTGTCTTTTTTGTGACAGATTTGGAAGTCACACCAGACGGACCTGAATCAGCAATATCTTGCACAGTAATTGAACGGCCAGCAGGTACGTTTAGTTTTCTTTTTCTTGCAGTCGTCGTCTGGGAAGATGATGGATTTCGTGTTTGCTGCAATTGCTGCATAAACGAATCAGCGATTAAATCCAGATGCAAGATGCGATCCTGTCGAGGCAACCTGTTTATTGGTATAGCTTTGTCAATCGGATAGATTCCAGTTTTTTCGAAACCAGCTATTATGTTTTCCTTTGTTGCAGTCATGCTATCTAATGCTTGCTTGAGTATGCCAGGAAATTTATCCTTTGGTAGCGTTGGAAGTTTGCGACCCTCTTGACTCTGCTTCCAATTTAGCAAAGCCTGCCGCCATTTGATCTTCAACGGCCTGAAGTACGCCACGTCCAATGGCTGTAGAATATGTGTCGCATTGGGAGGCAAGCATATAAAAGCTATATTGTTTTCCTCGCATACTTTAAGTACACTTGGGTTTATGTGGGATGCAAGGTTATCACCTATCACAACTTTTCGTCCTTCCTGCCGTCTCAATATTGGAAATAAGTGGTTCACAAACCAATCCTCGAATGTGATAGCGTCGATCCAACCACTTTTGGTCCTGTTATATCGGGCTCCAGGCGGACCGTTTTCAGTCCATGTAGTCCATAAGTGATCTGATTTGTATATGATGTATGGCGCAATAGAATTCCCAGCAGCATTGCCACAAAACATGACGGAGTAGCTGAGTTTTGAAGAGTTGATTATTGCCTCTGGGTATTTAGTTCCACGTCTACAAATCACCTTTTTTTTTCCGGGATCGTCTGTCAGGTTTGTTTCGTCGTAATTGTAAAGGTTCTCAGGAGGAATATTCTCTAACTCTGGACGCAAATTGTCAATAAAGTCTTCTATAACGGCCTCTGAAACTTGGGCACGCACTTTCTTGATATTATTTGCGAACCGCTGGGAAAGTTCTGGATGACGATGCATGAAGCATCTAAGCCATTCCAAACCCGGAACATTATTTTTAAATTGAGGTACATCTCTTCCGTGCGACGACAGATAGTCTCTTATAATGAATTGTAAGTCAATACTCAACAAAGGAAAACCAAACTCTGCCAAGGCTATGATGGGCAACAAAGACCTGTTCCTCTTCCTCTGAGAATATAGTTGGACGGCCTGGCTTGTTGGAATGCTTGTTTTTCAGCTTGTTCTTGATGGTACTGCGCGGTATTTGATATTGATCTGCAGCAGCTCGCTGAGACAGTTGTTTGGATCTAACCATGTTCAAACATTGCTCCAATTTCTCCTGCGAGTAGTCCGCATATCGGCGGCTCCCTGGCTTCCTTTTGTATCTAGAAGGCATGGCATTTGATCTCGAAGCGGTTTTCCTGCAATCAAAAGAAGACCAAATCACTTAAGCTAAGATGCCTAAAATGTTTGGGTTACTTTGGCCCAGGGCCAAAGTTAAACCAAACGCCCGGCCAAAGTAATTCCTCCTCTTAAATTCAATATAGCTACTAAAATAACTATCTGATCCACACAATTTTACGAACCGCATAGTCCCGAACATATTCGACACACTACGTAATACAAGTGAGATGTCAAACTTACCTAAATGTTTCAGTTCAGACAGAAGTTTGCACAGTAAAAATTTAAAGTAAAATTGACAGGTTCAAATCGAGATCCAAACGAACACTAAGCGCTTCGCTTTAGAAAATGAATCACTGTTTTACCGACAAAGCTTGATGCCATCTACCGGAAGCCGTAAGTACTTTTGCGCCATTTGCTATGGAAAAAAAATGGCGCGTGATTCAAACTTTTTGATTGTCATGGGTCAAAGTTACCCCCTTGGGCCAAAGTAATACGATGTTACGGTATTTTAAGTATATTTACTTTATTAATAGTCTGAAAAAGTACAATTTTTTGGGTTTCTATGGCAATTTTTCATATACACAAGTTTTTTTAAAACCCGTGCTTTGGCCCTTATTAAACCTAGGTGGCTTAATAAGGACCACTTAACCTTTTAACCGCCCGACTTCAGAACAGTTGGCGTGTCCCTAGCGCCCGGCACAGTGAATCGAAAATTAAATACCTACCTGGTGCATTCAATAAGTACCTAGCCTCATCGCCAGAGGGCGCTATTGTTTCAAAAGAGGTTTACCACAGTGTAGCTCATTCTTTTTTAATTATTTTTTTTAATTTTCATTCCAATCCCTTCATTTGTTTTAATTTGACAACATATGGAAGCGAACGTGTCGATCGGTTTTGCAAAAATGGAAAAAGAGCAATATCGTTCGGTGATTCGATTCCTATTTTTGGACGGGAAAACGCGCATCGAAATCAAAGAGCGCTTGGATTCTGTGTACGGTGACTCTTCTCCATCGATAGCCACCGTCAAGAATTGGTTCAACGAGTTTGCACGTGGCCGTACGTCGGTTTTTGATGAACCACGTCCAGGTGCACCAAAAAGAGCTGCTACGGAGGAAAACATTAAAAAAATCCATGATCTCGTATTGGCAGGTCGCCGATTGAAGGTTCGGGAGCTAGCTGAGACTGTAGGCATTTCAGAAGGAACAGTGCATCATATTCTTCACGAGGAACTCAGCATGAGAAAGCTGTCGGCGCGATGGGTGCCGCATTTACTCACACCGGAAAACAAGCGCAACCGTGAGTCCACATTGGAGACGTGTTTGGCGCTGTTTAAGCGGAATCTTGGGGAGTTTTTGCGTCGTTTTGTGACCGTCGATGAAACCTGAATTCACTGGTACACACCAGAGACCAAGGAGCAATCAAAACAATGGATCCAGACCGGGGAACGTGCTCCAAAGAAGGCGAAAACTGTAAAATCGGCCGGAAAAGTTATGGCCACCGTTTTCTGGGATTCACAAGGAGTGATCTACATTGATTACCTCGAGAAGGGTAAACCAATTACAGGGCTTTACTATGCCGATTTACTGGGCCGATTCGACGCCGAATTAAAGAAAAAACGACCCCATCTGGCTAAGAAAAAGGTGCTGTTTCACCACGACAACGCACCAGTTCACACGTCTGCCGTTACCATGGTCAAATTGGTCGAATTACGCTACGAATTGCTGTTTCATCCACCGTATTCTCCAGATTTGGCCTCTTGTGACTTCTTTTTGTTTCCTAACCTGAAAAAATCACTCGCCGGGAATAGGTATGGATCAAATAAGGAGGTTATCGCCGCCACGGAGGCCTATTTTGCAGAGTTTGAGAAAACCTATTTTTCGGACGGGTTAAAAAATTTGGATCATCGCTGGGCTAAGTGTATCGAACTAAAAGGAGACTGTGTTGAAAAATAAATTGCCACTTTTCCAAAATTTTCGTATACTTTTTGTAGGCTAAGTATTTATTGAATCGCCCTCAAAAGAAAGAGGGATGTGCAATACTTAACTTTGTGATGTCGATATTTCGTTTTAATAACGACATTTGCATTTGCGAGCGTGGTTAACTAACAACTACATCTCACCAAGCTAAGTTTGCACCTCGCGTCGTTTACGTCACACTGAGGCTTAGGTAGGTACGGGCTGTAAAAAATGATTCGCTATGACTAAAAGTAAACAAATGTTTGTTAGATTTTACTTTGCATTTGTTGTTTTTAACATTATATTATACGGGTACATGCCGCATTCCAGCGAGTTGTAAACTTAGCTTGGTGGAGATATAGGTACCTACCTACTTGAATACTACTTAGGTACCTTACGAAATTATTCGACATTTTTCGCAAGTCAGTAAAACAAAAAGTGTTTAAAAATTTGAACGATTTATTTATTATTACTTAAACTATTCACAATAAAATCAGTCCAGAGAAGAGTTTGGCGAGTTATACGAACATAAATGTCAAACTCTTCGTCTGATAAAAATTCTTCATTTTCATCGCCTTCTAGAATTCGTATTAACTCTTCAGTAGTCGTCATGATACATTTCTATCATGTACATTTATCGACATACGAACGTAAAACTTCATGCACAAGCACAACACTGATGGAAAATTCCAGAAGTCGGCACTCGTTTATGACGTAAGAAGCGGTCGTCTTTATCCGACCGTAGCGCAGGGCGTACTAACAAAGTAAGTTTCGGAACATGTAGGCTAGGGATGGGAACCATCAATTGAATCGCTGACATTTCATATGTAAATTTACTTAATTTTAAAGGAATTAAATGAAATACTCACAAATATTTGTAAACAAATGTTTTATTAACAATTGCTATATTTGTTTTAAAGTTAACTAGGTTTCCGCCCGCGGCTTCGCCCGCGCAGTCAAAGAAAAACCCGCATAGTTCCCGTTCCCGTGGGATTTCCGGGATGCGTCATTTTCCCGGGATAAAAAGTAGCCTATGTCCTTTCTCGGGTATCAAAATATCTCCATACCAAATTTCATGAAAATTGGTTCAGTAGTTTAGGCGTGATTGAGTAACAGACAGACAGACAGAGTTACTTTCGCATTTATAATATTAGTATGGATTAGTCAGTATAACGAGAAATATTTTGATTTATGTTTATTTTTGTATCGGTAAATCTTGGCATATGTCCCGTCCCTCATGTCGGATTTTGTCGTCATGTGCGTTGCACATCAATACAGTTTTCTAAAAATAATGTTAGTAATTCATCTAACAGTGAAAAAGTGTCTCAACTTGTCAGTGCGCAATATATTTTGGAACGCAAAATGGCGTTTTTTTTCTTGTTTGTAAATAATGGAGATTTGTTATTATTCATAGTGAAATACGTTGTGTTAATGTGTGAAAATATAAGTGAATGTATTTGACAATCGTGTAGTGATATGAAAACGTGAATATGATCATTTGATAACTCAGCATTATCATGTAAGTGTAGTATGTAAGCAATTAAAATTAAAACAAAATAAAATCAATTTCTATAATTTTATAGAAATAACTAGCTGGTGCGTTGTGCGCGGGCTGCAAGCAGCCCGCGAGCTTCCGTGTGCTCTAAGAGTTTTAACAAACGATGTTGTTTTTTTTTTTTTTTTTTTTATCTATAATAATTATTCTAGCTATCATCATCAGCTCTTGGACTATAGCAATATAATTTCTAATAAATCATTAATTATTATTTTGTCAGAAAAAAAGTCCAAGACAACACTTAACTCAATTAAACAAACAAGTACTTAATCGTGATTAAACGTTTCATAAAAAATATATATAATATATGACAAAATACGCTAAGAAAAAATCATTGATGTAAAAAAGAAATACACCGAAATTGTAGGTATGTTTTTTCCATGTCACATGTTTCAACAACAGAATGTTAATTGGCGATGTAATTTGTTTTTTTGTTGTACCAACTAAAAAGAAAATAGCAAACTGACACATTTTTTAACATACACATAATACCTGTATATTTATGTGTTACATCAATCTATAATATTGTCATTATGATATATTTATTATATTGAAGAATAAATAATTGAAAAAATAATGTTTGAAAATCTTACACCATGTAGGTACTTCATAATTTGATCGATATTCATAAATCTATCTATACTATGTACCTATTTTTCTTATTTAAAAGTATAAAAAAGCGAAATATATGAAAAAATGAATAAGACAATGCTGTTTTCGAGCAGCCCAGTCTCTAAGATCCCAGCCGATAAATTACTTGT
Organism: Colias nastes; assembly: GCA_907164665.1. NCBI lineage: Eukaryota > Metazoa > Arthropoda > Insecta > Lepidoptera > Pieridae > Colias > Colias nastes. The sequence continues at coordinate 14,891 of CAJQZM010038642.1, forward strand.
CTTTAAATATATTATACAGTATAATACAAAATTTAAATATCACTAATTTCTCTTTCAGTTTTGAACGCCTTCGATATAGAAAGCGATTTTTTAACAGAAGCAATAATGAAAATAGAAGATTGAAATTATTTAATGAAAAAATGATCTCGAAATTTGCAAAACGTGTTTTTAAAAGATACAATACAAAATAAGATACCTAAATAATGTGTTTTAATTTCATTGAATATAATATTCATATACCTACTTGAATAAAAATGGTTACCTCTTGTCTTGTTTATAAACTAACAAAAAACTGAATTATATTTTATAAGTCGAGTGTAGCTGATATTAAAATTTAATGTTAAGTAGGTAATTCGTTATGTAAAACCTCGAAATTAACAAATAGTTACCTACATTAAATTGAATTTTGTTGATTTTTTATTTAAGTTGTTTTCTCATTATTTCTAATCCCTTAGGTATTTTAGTAATTTAGCTGCAAGCCAACAATTTAAATAGGACTATTAATATTAATTAGTTAAAATCTTTAGTTTAGTTTTCATTTATTCATTCATCAGTTGCTACCTATTTTTTTGATTCTATCATTTTAAAATTCTCTTTTTAATTTTTATATGATAAGGTAGTACATATAGTGCCTTTTTTATTTATGTACCTACGTACTGAATTAGGTGTTACGAAGCCTACCTGTGGCCTACCTACCTTTATCAGGTAATACCTACGTTATAAATATAATATAATGCTACATCGCCATCATTTCATCTTACATAGAATTTTTTAATTTGTTAAGTTCTTCATACACTTTTTGAATCGAACATGTGAAAAATGATTCATGATCATTAATTAAATGGCATAAGAAAAAGCTAATTTTAAGTAGGTTAGTACAAACATTATCTTGTGTAGTAGATGGTAGGCAATTTATCTAATAAAATCTACATAGATTAATAATTATACCTATTAAGTTTCATAAAATCAATATTAATAATTATTTTTGAATTTGAATTGCGAATAAAACAACAATAATTGAAACTAAAATTATTTTATTAACATGACTATATTATTCAACTAATGGTGACAGTAAGTAATACATTTTTTTCATTTTTAAAGAAAATCTATAGGTATAAACTATAAAATATAAATTTATACAAAATCAAAATAACAAAAAACAAATAACATACAACTTAAATAAAATCTATACATAAAAAAAAACGTAGGAAAATATACTGAATATTTTTTGAACACTTGGGGCGTGATCTACAAAATAATAATCGAAGAAAATACGCTACCCCGAGCTAAACGCAAACAATACTGATTAACTTGCAAATTTTGAATAAATATTATGAACAGGTCGGATCAACATAATATAGGCTATACATATTATAAATAACATCGTTCCTTAGAACTGGTCTTAACCAATAGGAGCGTAGCAATGCGGGTAAAGCCGCGGGGCACGCTGCAGCTGGTGGTCTGCTGTTTCGTGCGTTCACGTGTTTCTTGTTAGTAACGCTGCTTTGACCGCCTGGTGCGTCTGGCTGAAATTGTTTAAAATATGAATATTTTTGTTATCCTTTTTCATATGCATTCATATGATTATCAATCAAAAATCAAGAATAGTCCCATAGTAAAGATTCGATTGAAATTTAATTTATGAATAGATATATAAATTCTTGCAAGACTCGACCTTGTTTTTAACAATAATGTTTATTATAAAACTCATTGTTTGTGTAATAGTATAAATTTATTAATAAAGAATTAGGTTTCTAATAGTAACAAAATATCAATACTTTCTATATATATATTTGTATTTCTGACAAAATACAACACATTAAACAAAATAATTTAACAAAGCGTAATAAGTAATAACACATTGAAGAACATATTATTCACATTGAAGAAACTATTTTGGTATCAATACTTTATGTAGTTTCATTGTTTCATAAACATAAATTAGGCCAAAAATATAATTAATATACTTAACTGCTTGTTTTATATATGAAGAATATTTTGAATTCATTTCCTTTTATTAGCAGTGTCATTCCTCCTCCTGATGAAACTTTCTTATGTTATCGAGCAATTTGTAGCATTTCTGAAAAAAAAATCCACATTTAATTAAAACCTTGAATTTGTCAAAACTAAATCGTAAAGATTTGATAATTGGGACCACATTGCAGGCAGCTTTCAAATTAAAAAAAAAAAAAAAGGATTCTCAAAATCAGTTATCCCACTGAAAAGCCAATTGAGAACTTCTTCCTGTTTCGAAATCGATTAAAATGTAAATTTAATCATGATGTTATTATATTTATGCAGTTTAAATGTTTCACAAACAGGAATTAGGCCAATTTCTTAACTTGTGATTCAACATTGTTATTTTTTTCATCAAAATTAAAGACTTTTTCTATACCTAATATGTAAAATATTTTGCCCTCGAAATCCTTTTATTGGTAAAATAAGTAGTGTCTTTCTTCCTATGGATGAAACTGGTCTTTTATATTTTCCTATTTCTGCTGGGAATCATTGTGGCGTTTCTGAAAAAAAAAAATATAAATTTGATTATTCTCATTTTTTGTCACTGGCAATTAATTTAAACGTTTTAATATACACTTTTTTAATTTATTTAGAGTTATGCATCCAGTTTTGTCTAAATTTAATCAAGATATGTTTTTTTAATTCTTCATTTTACACAAACAGGAATTATGCCAACATATAAATATAATATACTCAACTTGTGATTGAATGTACCTAGTCATATTGTTGTCCTCTGTATCTGGAAAATATAAATTATATCAAGTTGTTTCATAATTTAAGTAAGCTAATTAAAAGGTTATAAAAGATATATTATAAAAATTAAACACCTATGACAAATATCCGCAAAAAAGGAACACTTTTTTCAATTTTCTTACTGGCAGTGAGGTGCTTCACATCATACTGAGCAAATGAGATCTGAAACTTTCTGTATTAATGCAAAACTACCACCTCCTCCTTTATCCAGGCTTGGGACTGGCTGCGATGAGGTAGAATAAAATAATATGATAAAATTTATTCTATTCACCCTCAAACACAGGCGGAGTTACCTAACTACTTTCTAACTACTCAATATACACTAATCACTACTATTATACTTAACTATAAAAGAAAAAAAATTGTAAAGTGTGTTATGAATGACACGTGTTTAAGTAAAGCGTTATGCATGTAATAAAATAAAATAAATATAACCATGATTCTATCAAAAATACATATGTTTACACGTAAATAAAATATAATATGAATAAAATATCTACATCAATAATTTACATGATCTAAATTAATTTAGTTTACTCTAGTTTACTCTAGTCTATATAAAACTAAACTTAATTGATTTTATGTACAAAAAATATAGTTTGTGTTGTGCATGTAAGTTTGTTAAAAAACAAAATTGATTGATCTACATAGAAAATTGAAGCATAGCGAGACAAAATATTTAAATATTACTGTAAAATGCGCTCAGCGAATGTAAAAGTACGATATTAGAAGTAATGATGTAGCGCGTTGTACTGTAAATATACGTCGGACGTGATGCAATTCATAAAAATGAAATTACAGCCCTCCGAATAGAGTAACGATGGATCATGAAAGACAATAGCGGACACTTAGTCCAACGGAAGGTAAGAGATCCGCGGACGGTACCGGGTCGGTGTCGAGCGGAAATGCGCGCAAGCGGCCCCCGAGGTGGACACGCATTTCCACCTGTCACCGAGCCGATAAGGTCCATTCAAATCCAATTAAATTCCTATGAACCAAGCAGCTGCTATGACTTACATATCCATGGCATTATAAGATATAAGAAATGTTCAGTCAATTTTATAAATTACTGTCACCGCCACTGAAATAAATACTTGACAATGCGCATACAACCTTTAAACCAATAACAAACTCATACATTCGCTCTCGTATTTTACTTTAATACAAATAATGTTACACAGTGTTTCAACTTTAACGTAGAATCAATTCGTTTTTTAATATAAGTGTCGTGATGATAAAAGAGTTCATAAAAAATACGCACAATGTAAACGTTGGCAACATGATTTGATTTTAATAATTGATTTTTCTGATATAGAACGGAGGTGAACAATTTCATTCCAGGAAGCCGAGTGTGTAATGCTTGTAAGTGTAACTCGTGTCAATCTACCAATGAATTGCAAAGTGAATAGTGTAATGCGTGGTGGGAAATCCCTAAAGTAACTGTGGAATGACGACGTTATTAACGTAAGGTTTACCGTCTATTAATTTTTCCCTATGTACAAGAAGCATTAAATCGTTCCTATCCCGTACGCGACCTAATGCCACGTACAACTGTCCGTGACTGAAGACATCCGATCTTAAATCAATGCCAACCCTATTAATGGTTTGGCCTTGACTCTTGTGAATGGTCATTGCATAGCACACCTGAAGGGGAAATTGCAATCGACACATTTCTATCGGACTATTATGATCAATGGGGGCTTTGAACATGATTCGCGGTATAAAAAACAATTCGGCTATTCCCGGTTTCTGAACTGTTATCAATCGAGGTGAAGTCCCTACGATTATAACTTTCGTACCATTAACTAAATGATCCGAAAAACTAAGGTTACGTATTATCATGCAAATGCATCCTACTTTTAATGTGAGATCGTGTTCTGGTATACCTTTAGGGTGCATACTATTCAACACGTCCACGCCTAAATACAATTCGTCAGTGTCATCCGTGGCCGTTTTATCTACTGAATAGAAATGTAAAAGATCGCCTGGCAAACGGTCTAATACAGTCCTATTTATTTCCCTAATATTAGAATTGTGAGTTGAAAGAATGGCTCTACCTATGCAAACTTCTGGCTCGTGTTCTAAAAGGAAATCCGAAAAAACAAAATTAATTAACTCATTTAAATCTGTAGTAAATGATAAAAGTGAAAGGTCTATTAAATTTTGACAAGATCTGCCGACCTTTACCGAATGTAAAGGCAAATTGTTAGAACCTATTTGAAGCAAAAAATCGGAAAATACACTATCTTCACTACACCTCTGAGGTGTAGTTAGTGAAAACGTCTTTAAACTCTGCCATAAGGGCGATGATTTAACTGAGGCATTAAATATATCGGAATGACACTTGGCGTTGGTAACTACTGGTGGAATCTGACGAAAGTCTCCGGCAAAGATGATAACCTTTCCCCCGAAACTTTTATTAGACTTTGTCAAGTCTTGCAAAGACCTATCTAACAAATGAATGAGGTACTTGTGTACCATCGGCGCTTCGTCGTAAATAATTAAATCGGAGTGTAGTATGAGTTCAGCTCTCTGGGTTCCGTTTGTTACGTACCAATACCCTAAATCGTCAATAGCGCTCAACGGATACCTAAACATACTGTGCGCGGTCATACCGCCTACATAGTTCTGCGCGGCAATACCTGAACTCGCAGTGCACAAAACTACACCGTTGAGTACGCCCCTCACGTACGCTGCTATCGTATTTAAAAGCAACGTTTTACCAGTGCCTGCCGGACCGTCTATATAAATAGCACTTTCGTTACTATTTCTAAAACTATCATCAATGAGCAAATTTTGCACATATTCGAACACTTGCAGCTGGTCATGAGACAGCTTGGGCGTCCAAATATCTACAAATTCGCGTAACCCGTCTGCATCGTGTAGAGCTTTCTCACGGCCTAATTCGGTAGTGTCATCGCGCGCGTCAGGCAAACCCTGCTCTAACAAACACGTACCATGTTTACGCAATAGACGGTCAATTTGAACCAAGGCCTGGGTGTACGCTCTATCCGGATCGTTATCTACGCGGTTAAGGATGTCTTCAGCCAGCTCATTTTTAAATTTTTCCCACAGTGTCGCTACTGCTACCCCGTTAACAGCCAATAATACGAAAAAGTTACGCAGGCGTGGTCCGGTCAAAAAACATGAAGCTTCCTGCATAGCTATCTCGTATTCGGCTTCATCGTTGGCGATCCCAACGGCTTTAGCGGCTTCCTGGAATGTGTTACAATTTGGACCACCCAAATTATAAAGATCCCTGTAACTACGGCAGGGGTGTAAAGCTAACAGTAATCTTAAATAAAATTGTTCACCTCTGTTGGGCGCGACCCAAAATAAACGCGTCACTATTTCTCCCCTCTGTCTTTTAGTCAAAAATTTTCCGTTATTCATTTCGTAAATGATTGTATTTTTTGTTGAGGGGCGGCTGGAGTGAACTATGTACCTCTCGTAAAAATCTAAATATGTTAACCTATCAAATTCTTCACCGAGGGGACGATTAAAATACGTAATGAGATCCGAATCTGAATTTTGAACGGCACGTTCTTCATTTCCCGCCTTAAAAAAAATTGACTGATGATTTTCTAAATGAACATCTAACATCTTAACAGTGGGCTCACGTCCTGTGACGTCAAACTCAAAAACTCTCCAAGCAGCCTCACCAGAACCGATGTATCGTTTTGTGACGTACTGTTCTATCTCGTTATTTTTGTGTTCATCTGGAACAATGGCGACTCGAGCCTCGTCTGGACCTTTAGTCATATATTTGAAAAGATATTTAATTACAGTTCGAGTGGACACTGATTCTAAATTTAAATGACAATCGTATCTAAGGAGAAGGGCAGCGTTGTACGGTACTATCCACAAATCACTAATTTCTACATCCCTCCCTCTGTATTTAATGGTGGCTGTATTTTTACTGTTACGCTTTAAATTTATAAACCCTTTATCGTTACAATGTGTGACCTCTGTCTCTGGTTTTGGGAAATAGCTTGTACATTTTTTTTTTTCACTATCCCAACATTTTAAATCTGTCCTATGCGGTGGACCGCATGGACCATGAACCATATAATCTAAAACGGCTTTTCTCAATTTTCCATCAACTTCTGAAGCGTCAGGAATATCTGCTCTAATAAATTTATCTACATCAATACCGTGAACGGGGCCACCACCCTCGACTGCAAAACAGATATGAGCGTGTGGTAATCCCCGTTTTTGGAACTCTATTACATATAAAATATAAACAATTTTACCAAACCAAACCCCTGTGCGAAGATCCCTCAAAAGTTGTTGTAATTTAATGTTAAAAACTCTAGCACAAATTGAAGGCGTATTATGATGACCTGTTGTTGAATTTTGTATTTCAGGCCATTTGGGATTGCAAGTTAAAGTTAAAAGAAAAGATGGCAATCCTAATCTGTTAACTACTGCCATTGCATCCATATACTTTTGCTTCATATATCTTGGCCCCCCCGTGTAACTACTCGGCAAATAAACTCTACCAGGCACAACCCCACCCTCTCCTCGAATAGTCTCATCTACACTGATCTGTTGTAAAACTGACTCTACTTCTCTTAATGGAGCGGAACGGAGAGCATTATCCGTGTTACCTTTTTGGATGTTATACAGGTAACGAAGTCTTTCTTCAAAAATCCTACATTGCATATCAACTAACCACTCTTCGGACAAACGATTATAATCGTTGAAACGGGGTTCGCTCAGAAGGAGGCATCTAACGTATTTGTTCTGGGTTAGTTTTGCTCCATTATTGTCCGTTTTGTTAGGAAACCATCCAGGGTTACCGTGCGGATACAATAATGGATATTGAAAAGTTTCATATAAGGGGTGCATTATATCTACTGTGTGAGGCTTTTTGTCGCCAATTTTCCAGATTGCAATGGCGCGCGGAATATAGCGCTCCTGCTCATTGCTAATAATGGCAGCAATCTCGTTGCCCAAAGGCATATCACCGAGAATGTTGCCATGTGTGCGTCGTGTGGTGTGTTCAAAAATGAGGTGTGCGTGGTCGGATGGTTCTTGGCTCAGCCGCTTGAAGCACTCTATATAAGGGTTATGACTATGCAAGAAATTTGTGATGGATCGAATGACTGTTAAATCTAAATTTAAATTTGAAGCGAGGCTCTCTCGCTCACTGTTATCATAAATATAAAGTCCAGCCGGGTTAGTAGTTTCTGAGTACGCAAGATCGAAAACTCTGTGATAAACCCTCCCTTGAATTTTTAAAAATGATACCCCCGTTGTTGGATTTTGAAATCCGTGTGAAACACCTAACGCACTAAAAGCAAATAAATTATTATAAGCCCTCGGTTTATGCAAAAAGGAAGGAAAGCTATAAAATGGTTCATTTAAAGGCGGGAAATTCTGAACGTTATAAGCGCCAGCCCCACAACACCACTTGATACGATTCTTTTCCTCAAAGAACAATCTAGCATTACAGTACCTACACAAAAACGCTTCCCTATCTAATAATGAAATGTTTTTAAAACTATACAATTTGACGACAGTTAAGCTGTCGCCACTCTTTGTACCTATTAAATTGATGGAATTCCGTAATTCCACGTCTACATTTCGATTAATTTGATTGTACCTATCTACTGCTTGCTTATTAACCTCTGGGTTACTTTGACTATACTTTTGAACGGCTTGCCTATTGACCTCTGGGTTACTTTGACTATATCTTTCAACTGCTCTTTTATTGATTTCGGGATTATTCTGACTATACTTCTGAACTGCCTGCCTATTAACCTCGGGATGATTTTTATTATATTTTTGAACTGCCTGCCTATGAACTTCGGGATGTTTTTTATTATATTTTGAAACCGCTTTTATATGAGCATCCGCGTCTATCGATCGCCTACCTGGTCGTCCCCTTTTACGTCCTAGCTCTACTGAATTTATTGATGAACTATCATCCGAATCTAAGTTGATATTGTTTTGTTTGTGTGCTTTAGAAATATTTTTTTTAGCCGGTCTACCGCGTTTCCTACCTACATTACTAACGTCGGGTAATTTTGTGATGCAGACAACGGGTGTGAGTGTTGTTAATTTAGGGTCGCGAATATTTTTAAGTAATACTTTTGGTTTTAGGGAATTTAATTTAGGGTCATATTTTGGGGGTATACCTTTGTTAACTAAAACTACTGGCTTTAAAATAGATAATTTAGGGTCGCGAATATTTTTAAGTAAAATTATTGGTTTTAGGGAATTTAATTTAGGGTCATATTTTGGGGGTATACCTTTATTAACTAAAACTACTGGCTTTAAAATAGATAATTTAGGGTCGTCTACACTAACTAATTGGTCGTCTACACTAACTAATTGGTCG
>CAJQZM010038642.1:24018-37248 GCA_907164665.1 Colias nastes
TAATTGGTCGTCTACACTAACTAATTGGTCGTCTACACTAACTAATTGGTAGTCTACACTAACTAATTGGTAGTCTACACTAACTAATTGGTCGTCTACACTAACTAATTCATTAATAATATCTACACTATGGAAATGATTTAAAATAATTTTATGAATTTGATATTGACTACCAAACGACGGATTCCAAAACAAAAATTTTGCAAGAGTATCTATATTGTTGCACTGAAAGAGACGTGCGGCTCCTACCGAATGCGGGTTATGGACGTATTTATTATTCGCGTCTACGTTATGGCTATTAAAGATAAAATATTTATTATTTGACCTCCAAAAAGATATTGTATTATTGGCGCCGGTGAAGAGGTAGCTATGTGTGGAGTCGTTGTGTGTAGTGTGAAATATTTTATTTTTTAGGATTAACTTTAATTGTAAAGTGTAAGTGGCTATGTCGCTGTCACATGTGGGAAACAGCCCGTTGTCGATCCAACTATCGTTGTCTGCCATCGATTTAATATTAGCCAAATAGGTCCCTACACGTATATCAGAAGGCAATTCCTCAGGGTATAAATGAGGATGATTGTGCGCAACCCCAAGTGGTCTTATTTGAATATATAACATATCACCATAATCTAAAATAGTGTCTATATTTTCCTGAGAAAATACGGCTCTATTTAGAATAGAAGAATATACAGCCGCGCATGTTGCCATCGCGACACATTGTGCGTTGTTACCCATAAACCGGGGATCGGCTTGATGCGTTGACCCTTTAATAATAATTTAACCGATTAAAATAATAATAAAAACAAAATGACATTTTATCAGGTCAGAAGAAACCTATTTATATGAATATAGAAACATATTATATATATTATGTTAAGCAAATTGAAATGTTCCAAACAAAGAATGCATAGTATGATTATAAAATAAAAAATCAGTATGAAATAGGTATGTTAAAGAAGGTATCCCTGGTGAAATTATCATTACCTTTCTTAAACTTCTTAACACAAAAATGTCGATTAGATATCGGTTGAGGTCCAAATTGTCCAAGGAGTCGAAACTACTCTTAAAAATATACGTAACTCGCTACGAAATACGAATAGAAAATGTGGCGTCATTGTAGGTTAACTTACCCCACAATCTATAAAAAAAAAATATTCGCAACGATACTGAGACGTAGCAATATAATATTATATTATACTCGTATAATCAATCATATCTAGAATTATTTAACATGTTAATTTTAATCCTATCAAAACTTAAGTCATAATATAGGTATAATTAACTGTATCAAATCAAAATCAATTCTTAATTATTACCTATCAATTAAAATTCTAGTAGGTATAGGTACTATACGATACAACTTAAAGTCGTTCTTCCGCCTCCAATACTATTCTAAAACATTGTTTATATAAATCTTGCTTCTACAATAATTATTGATCTAAGTGTAAATTAATTTCGCTACAAAATTTAAAGAATGAGAAAAATGAATTGAAATTATTTGATTTTATTTAATAGCTGTGTTTTACCTGAAAATAAAACACATATTAAATACTTACCTATATTTGAAGCTTACTTATTGAGAAGGTACCTAGCTTTTTCCGCCTATTTTCCCTCTCTTTCTCGTTGTATATATGCTATCTCTCTCGCACACGGCACACCTCCCACCAGGTGGCGCGGCCGGCGCACGATAATGTGCAGGCGCTTGATCTTCTTCATTGAGTCGAAATCCTCAACAGGTGGACGTTAAGTGTAAGCTTCAAATATAGGTAAGTATTTAATATGTGTTTTATTTTCAGGTAAAACACAGCTATTAAACACTTGACCGTAATTTGAAGCTTACTTATTGAGACCCGTTTGTTACCCACCTGGTGTACAATATATGGACGCCAATGTGAATTTGAATAGGTACATAAGTATTTACTTATTTCTATATTTGAAAGAGTAAGGTGTGCAGATAGTATACCAATAAATCACACAAATTTTTATATTATTTATATTAACAATCCCAGATGAAAAGTTAATCAAATAAGAACCAAAAAGTTAATCATAATGATTAAAAGTATTAGAACTTATGAGATTGGTTCAAGCGTACCTTAGTTAACCTTTTGGGCTTGAAAAGTTAAAGTTACTACAATTTCCACTATCTTTAGCGTAAATCTGCGAAAGAGCAAGTAACGACTTTTAATTACGCATTTAGATGTTACTTACAAAATTAAGCAACAGCTCATCACCGACGAGGCAAGAATACCTCAAACTCAAACCTTTATTTATTCAATTAGACTTCTGTAGAAGCACATTGAATCATCATAACATAGATTTACCAGCTGTCTCAACTCACACAGTTTTAACCCAACCTGCTACTAGCGGACAAGAAGAGACCTTGGTCTTTACTTTTAGGGTCAGAAATAAATTCAAAAGGTCATTCCTTGGATAAGGTAATAAAATAAACCAGGTAAACGGTTTAAAATTATATTACATATATGTAACATCCAACCAAAGCGTGCGGTGTCTATTAATGTTTAGAGCCAACGCCACCGATAATAATCTAAACATGGCTGGTACTTTCAGTGCAATGCATGAATTATTTATTTAAAACTGATAGGTTATAAACTCTGTACTGGAAACAAATATAATGAACTCAAGAAGTTAGAGACTAAAATGATAAGAGCTTATCTGTGTCCCAAACCTGCAATTACTACAGCTAAGTACGTTAAGTTTTAATCAAATTAATTTTAAGATATAATTATGATTTACATCAGAACTTATATACCGAAAGTCTCGGGACTACATAACGTGACTTATTTATAATAATAGTGTTTGTGCATAACACTAGGCCATCAACAGCTATATGAACGTCAGATAGGAAATGAGCCAAATTTATCCAGTAAGTAACAAAGGTTTTAACTATACTTATTCTAATTCAACCAACTTCTACTAGCTACTCCGTATGTCTTTTGGGTGGACGGAGGCAAATAGGATTTTTCTTCCGACTATAACATTTGATATTTGGAAAATGTACTCCACATTTTCATACCTTCAGAGTCAGATTCTAGTGGTGCAGCACTAAACACTGTCTATTAGGTGGATGGTAATGCTGACCGAGCCTTCAGTTCTGCTTTCCAGAATACCTTCGCCCTTCTCGGTGCTACTACTACTGAAATAGCGGTACTCTTACACGTCGTTCAGGCTTCGAACTGACTAGGATTTCTCATATTATCGTTACAACCCTCGCTCGCTCTAACGAGAACAAATTATTGCTAAGGAATTCTGCTGCAGGACAATGGCAAGAGATTATTATGCATTATTATGTTCAGGAATATGGTGGGTTCTGAATACTATCGTCGTCTGAAGGTATCTCCTTTCGATTAACTGCATTGCAGATCTGATCCCATTTTTGTTCCGTAGGAATGCTACGACTGTCTAAACGTAAAACTGGACAAAGAAAGTTGCCCTGAATATGGTCGGTTGTTCCAACATCCCTAATATGGCTAGCTTAACTTAGTTACCCCTTGATTGTAACTGCTACCAATGGAGGCACTGCTCGTGGGTTGTCCACAGTTGTGCGAGTGCAAAAATGAAGAACTGAACTCGTGGGGAGCTATGTCGAATGAATCTGTTTTAAGATTATGAAAGGACAGTTGCTTGTGGATGCAAAGACAGGACGTTACTTTAGTCATCTGTAACCACCACGAGAGGCAGCCACGGACAGTGATATAGTAAGAACTAAACTAGCAAAGTTTAGTTGGCTTACCAGACTTTGTCATGTTTTAAATGCAGTATATCATCTGTATAGCATTGCATTTATGACCATTGATAAACTTAATTCAACCGCAACCACGAGAAGCAGGCACGGATATCGATATAGCAAGAACTAAACCAGCAAGGTTTAGTTCGCTTATCTTTGTAATGTTTCAAAAGCCGTATAGTCTGTATTGCATTGCATTTATTGCCCCCCCCCCCCTTCAAATCAAAGAAATGAGAAGTCATCTGGCAGAGCTTTCTCGTGAAGGGTAGGGGTTCCAAGTAATATCTAATAATACGAGGCTTTTGTTTGGAAGGATTGACCTTCCGTTATTAATTATCCTCTATCCTAAGTAACTCAATAGTCAGAATTCACAGCACTCGTTGAGTACTTAAACGTTTTACGTTAAAAGTTGTATATAAGTTTATTATATAATATAATAATCCTGGTGGGATGACAAGAAACTTGTCTAAGCAAATGATTATCCTAATCCCTCAGCGATTTATTGTTTGAGCCCTGAAGAAAAGCTCATGGGTGCCATAATGAGGCCAAATGGGTTGATAAACGAGTCGAATAAATTGCCTACAAGACCGGGCAACTAAAGTAGGCCTATGAGAGGTCAACTATACATAACCAATCGTAATTTGTTACATTCAATCGCTTTGCGATTAAAAAATCTCTTCAGGTGTTTATGTGAAAATTGGTCGGCTAGTGCCATGGAATTACGATACCAAATATACCGTTGACACAAGGCTTGGTGACAATCCTCGAAACCACCGCCACAAATCATCTGCGAGATGATATTTGATCCGACTCGCCTCCCTTTGTTGTGAATAGGCTCTGCATTGGTAAATACAATTTGTTTAAGTTCCAATTTCCATAATTGATAAACCAATGGTGGTTTCCTGATTAAATAAGCGTAAGCTAACCTTTTAGGATACAAAGTATTCATTTCATGCGCCCATTATTTAACGTCTCTTACCTATTTTATTGTATTTATAAGGTTATATTACTATACTTATATTGTATAGATGGCCCACTGTGAAATAGATTTCAAAACCTTTTTCTACCTACCTTAGAAGAGTGAAGATCCGTTACCGTCATCTCTAAGACTTTCGTGGGTCCTCGTTGACGAAAGCAAATATCTATGATCATTTTAATGATCAATCCTTTGCATATTTGCACCAACCGCAATCAAAGCCCCGCGAGGGCCGATATACATATGCACCATTTCCCCGTGAGGGACGGTCGTAATCGAAGCCCCGCGAGGGCTGATATATATTTCCACCATTTCTCCTTGAGGGACGGTTGTAATCGAAGCCCCGCGAGGGCTGATATATATTTGCACCTATATCCCTGCGAGCGACGGCTGCGCGAGGGATGTTTGTAATTTGAAAAAAGTAGGGCCTGCCAAAAAATGCTTAATAGTCACCCTGCGAGGGTGGGTTTAACCTGGCTAACGAACCTAACCTGCGAGGAGTAGCGGTTAAACCTAGCGGCCACATTTATGTAATCTGCTTCGAGCAAGATTTAAGGTGCTAATATAAAATTAGAAGTTAATAATCATTTAAAATAATAATATAGCAATTAACAAGGTACTTTAACTTATTTTCCAATGCTAGCAACAGCTGTCCAGGATGAAATAAGAATTGATTTGACAATGGTAATTAATTGTTATGTATATATAAAAAGAAGGCTTTAACTATTTAATACAGTCAAAATTCAAATCATTTACACTGAATTTTTAAAATGAACTTCGATTCATATTTATTTTAGTTCATACAATCGATGTCACATTCAGTTGCTTTATATCCGTTAACATTCCTTACGAACGCAGCCATACCATCGTAGGACGGTTTTATTGCACAAAATAATCTCCGCTCACCCGCAATTTTTTACTTTTTGTCAAGGTGTACAAGTTTATAATATTATTCTAAAACGTTAGAATAAGTGAATAGTAAATCCTTTGAAATGTCTCTAAATTCAATTTCTAATTAAGGTATCTCGATAACTATACGATAACGTCCCTTTCCAAACTAGAGAATTTAAATGTAAAATTTTGGCACTTACTCGTTGTAACCAAAAAGTTGCATCATTTGAAACATAGGAAACGTAATATAAATAAAAGTAATTTTCAAACCAAAATTGCCGTGTGTAATACCTATGTCTATTTTCGCATAAATACGGATCAGATTAATACTCATAAAAGGACACGTATAGACTACGGATACTTTTGAATGTGTGGTACGTTCATGGTACCTACTGAACATGTGCGTATTCCATCATTATTCAGATGAGTGGCTAACTCCCGGACGATTTATAACATATCACGACATGTTCGGACACGTCGTGATTCGTGCAATTACGCTAACATCAATTTGTTCCTGTTATAATACCTATATAATTTGTTCTTTGAGCTGACTCATCTCGTTCGATAATTTTTAGTAATAAACTATACTCCGAACCGTTCCTAGTGATAACGACAATGTAATAAGGTCGTAGCAATGGATTGCATGCCTGTTAAGCTTTGAGTTGGCTCATAGGATTAGCCTTGGATTTATCCATACCTACTATTAATAATATTCACTTGTAACCTTGTAATAAAAACACATTAAAAATGAAATAAAATAAAAATATCTTTAAAAAAGAGAGGGTAATTTGATATATTTAGTCAATATCAAAAAATCACAAAAGTAATATTAACGATTCGAGTAAAGCCGAACGGTAAATCCGTTAAAATAGGTAGCTTTACTCACAGTATTAGAAATTCAAATATTCATTAGTATATATTGCATTATAAAATATTTCAAAAGAAAAGTTACTATTTCACGTAAAATGTAACGGTTGTATCGTTAATTTTAAATATCTTTATACATGCTATTAAGTATTTAAAGCATATTGAAAAATAAACTATTGCTGAAGGATTCACTAAAAGACCTCAGCATTTTAAATAAAGTCCAACGGATATACCGTTGATTTAAAAGATTTTTGCTCATTTTTAAGTAAAATATCATTACAATAGATGTAAAAATAACTCACTGTACCGATCCGACGGGATACACTTTTTCACACTTTTAGCACTTGCAATATGCAATACTTAATACTTAATAGCACCAAGGTTGTAGTCTTGTAGACAACCTTCTCGCGGCGGAAGCTAGACGCCAATGAAGAAGATCAAGCGCCTGCACATTATCGTGCGCCGGCCGCGCCACCTGGTGGGAGGTGTGCCGTGTGCGAGAGAGATAGCATATATACAACGAGAAAGAGAGGGAAAATAGGCGGAAAAAGCTAGGTACCTTCTCAATAAGTAAGCTTCAAATTACGGTCAAGTGTTTAACAAAGATTTTATGCAAAAGTCCACTGCAGAAAAATGGCAATTTATTTAAAAAAAATGTCCTAACGAATTTGTTTGTTTAAAAAAATGATTAGCTATATTATACTCTCTGTTCCCGCCACTTCAGCATTTACTGAAAGAGTCTTTTCGGTCATGAATGTGAAGTGGCGGGAAGAGAGAAACCGAGCTTCATTAAAAATTAATTAAAATGAGCTCTTGAAATATATAAATTTAGATTTGGAATGTTTGGATTCATATAATTCATTTAAAAATAATGAAAAATTCTTAGGTACTGCAAAAAGTACAAAAAAATACATTTTTAAAAATATTTATTTACTCTTTATTTACCTCCTTTAAAATCAGATATACTCTATTTCTTCAAATAAAAGTTGGCAACCCTTGCCATGCTTGATGCGCGCACGATCGTCAGTAGGATACATCCAGCACCGCGGCCTTGAGCTGACGTACGTCGGGGATGGACCGTGAATAAGACGCTTTATACTCTTTGGTGGAATCCATTATAATCAAAGGTCAGCTGCACGTCATTCTTGAATTTTGAAGTTTGAACTTTCAAATTTCAAACATATCGACTGAAAAGTGAAACTTTCAATGATAATATTAGATAGTAACTATTTTCCTAGAGATTTTTTTTAGGTACATAATAATAAGTTGATTGTGTGCAGCTGTTAATAGCATACATTATTGTTAATCTAACAAAACATTTAGCGAAACATTGATAACAAACCGGTATTTTAATAGTGTAATAATATTAAGAACTCAACGTAAACTTGTTTGAGGTGAATGGTGTTGTGTGCACGTAATACATTATTTCAATACCCCTTCCTTTCACTTAAACTGTGTGTCTTTTCTTGAATGTTTGTACATATGTTCTAGACAAATATTAATGCCTAATATTCAATTAAAAAACTTTGAATCTAAAGTAAGTATATTTTTTCATTGATAATAAGAAAAGAAAATCATCATAGTTTTGTCTTTTGACACCATAATTTGATATTTCTGTGATTTTTTAACTTTACCATCTTGTTCCTTGTAATTAATTTGCGTTACCTTTGACTTCATTTATCCCAGGTTTTTTATATTATCAACATTATTTATTTGAAGTTAATAATTTTCTGTTCCAGGATTCAACAATGTTGCGGGGTATAAAGCTTGTGAGTAGATATTCACTTTATTTTGTATAAGTTTTCCTTTTGTTCCCTTTAAGTAGAGGAAAACAAACATGTTATTGACCAGCTAGATGTTCATTTCATTAAGCAGTTTATTTATTTAATACAAGGTTTTCCTTATCATTTACTAGCTCAAGCCATTATATTAATCCTTTTAGTAAAATTATAACAGACAATAGTAATCTTTTGTAACATTATTAAACTGCAATTCATAGTTGTTTCAAAACTGTTAGGTTTGGGGATGCATTATAAAAATATAGTTTGTTTTTTTACAGTGGAGTTCAAAAGGGTTTACCTTAGAACCTTATGTCACTTCTCTACAATTAGTAAGCAACTATACATCTGCAAAAACAGCTTCAACCACCCAAAATCTACCAAGACTCCCTGTACCAAAACTTAATGATACATTAACAAAATATTTAAAAACAGTGAGACCATTCCTTAATGATGAGGAATTTGCGAATACTTCAAATCTTGTTAAGAAATTCGCATCAGATGATGGGCAGAAATTGCAGGTAATGAAAATGTATTATGTATGTTTTTAATGTGGATCATCAATAACATTGGAATATAATAAAATAACTACAGTACTCCAAAATTAATAATGCGCATGCAAATCTTCGCTATTTGTCGTATTTCCGAAAACACTCGAATCGTTGAATCGTAAGAGCCCTAAACAATGCACTTGCATTTTACACCTTGTTCAAAAGAAATAGAAGTCAATTCACGGTCATACACAATCAAAAACAAATCGGGCGGTAGGTGACGCTAGCCTGTCAGTCAAAAAACTCAAAAATCCGTCAGTCGTCTTTAAATATTGGTGGTGACTGCACGAGTTCTCTTTGTGTAGAATTATATAGAGCTGTTATTACATATCCTTCTTGGTTTTGTTTTTAAAGGTGAATTGAATTAATCGATGAAATGATTTACACAGGTGATGGCAGTAGGAAAAGTCAAAATGAAGAAGAGCATAATGAAAGTTCCGATGTATCTAACATGTCAGAAATAAAGATAATCCCTGATTTTGATTGTTTATATTTTTATTTTTTTGTAAATGTCATAATATTGAAGAATGATCAGTACTGTAAATACTTTTGAACTGAGATTTTAATGATTAGATTTATATAAATCTTAAAACCTGTGTTTGAAAACCATATTTTATACAATATAAATTTTGTGTTATTTTCACCTTCTTTTCTTCCATAACCAGCTTCAGTAAGACACTTTAAAAGTACTATAAAAGTAAATCAATCCAACAAAGATATATTCGCAATCGTGGGGTTATCCTCGCTATTTACTTACAAGGAATTATCGAAACAAAATCGTTACTTACAAATCAATATTAATTTCTTTTAGCACAAAACACATAATTTGACTTAATTAAGCATGATGAAAATGCATTTAACCACTCTATATACATATCATCTTCGGACGCTCCGGGAATATGACAGTTGCCGAACAGTGACGAAGATTTCTATGCGCATTATTACTTTTGGAGTACTGTACTTGGTTTTTAATTTTTGCAGAGTCTATTGGAAAATAGAGCAACTAAACACGAAAACTGGCTTGAAGAATGGTGGATAAACACTGCCTACCTTGAGTACCGTGACCCAGTAGTTGTTTTCTCCAGTCCAGGTTTAGTCTTTCCATTCAGAAAGTTCAATAATCAAAATGAACAATTGGATTATGCTGCTAAAACTTTACTTGCTGCATTGGATTACAAATCATTAATAGACAAGTATGTTTTCATCTTATACCAAATATTACAAATGTTTTATAAAAAAATGATATCTATCAATTTATTTTCAGTGATAAAATACCTGTAGAAATGATGGGGAAAAATCCTCTAGACATGTCCCAATACAAGAAAGTATTTGGTACTTGTCGGATACCACAAGCTAAAAGGGACAAGCTGTCATTCAATGATAGCAAATATGTTACTGTTATACACAATAACCATGTAAGTTTAAGCAAATATAGGAACAGCCAACTATTTTATTGATTAGCTATATTTTAAACTAATAGCTGCGCCCCGCGGTTTCACCCGCGTGGATCCGCTCCTGTTGGTCACAGCGTGATGAATGATGATATATGTATAGCCTATAGCCTTCCTTGATAAATGGGCTATCTAACACCAAAATAATTTTTCAAATCGGACCAGTAGTTCCTGAGATAAGCGCGTTCAAACAAACAAACAAACTCTTCAGCTTTGTAATATTAGTAAAGATACAAATAATATGTTATGTATATATCACAGTTCAAACATACAAATTTTTTATTTTTTCAATTTTTCTTTTATTATTTCAATCCATTGTATTTTGCATAGTTATTTAGTACTAAAAAAAATATTGAAGTTCCATAAAATGTATTTATTTTTGTAAATGTATAATTTACGTATTTAATAATATAGACATATTTAATACATTTTATATTACTTAATTGCAGATATTCCATCTCGATCTGTGGGGAAGTGACAACAAAAGGTTAAATAGGGAGCAAATAGTAAAAGGTCTTAAGAAAATCATAGATTCTTCACAGTCCCGCACAGATGATGCTATTGGTGTTCTCACTTCGGAAAATAGAGACACATGGGCAAAGGCTTACGAACTATTAAGTAAAGGTGAGCATGAAATAATTTATACTATTTCTATATACTTTAAGATGTAGTTTAAAGTTGATTAAAAACATATGAGGCTCTAAAAATTAAAAAATCTCATCAAATCATTCCTTTAATTATCTTGAAGTTTTATTTTTTACAGGTGTATCAGTATTATCAGTTATCACATGCAAAATAATGTGTTTTATTTTAAGTATTATCATATACACTTATCTTTTATCTAAATATATGTTATTCTCTGATTATTCATAAAATGCCTGTATTATTTGGAGAATAGTCTTTAAATAAGGAAAATGGGCATGCCTAATGCAGCAATTTTTCAACTTTCAACAAATACAGAGTAGGTAACTAAACTTCCTTAACCAGTTGTTGACTTCTTTTATGAACACCGAAAAGTAAAACAAAAGATAGATAGTTACAAAAATCAATTATTTTAGGGTTGACTTTGAGTTACACGTGCGCAGGCCGCAGACGAAACGAATCGCTGATGGACATCGAGCACAGTATAACTATAATTTAAGTTTAAGAGTAGTTCAGCAAGTTAATAACAAAATATTTGATTTACACGTGCGCAGACGAAACGAACCGCAACTCGCTAGCGGACGTGGAGCGCAGTATAGCGGTGCTGTGTTTGGACGGCGCGGCGGGGCTGTGGCGGTGCGCGGGCGGGGACGAGCGCCGCACGCTCGCCGCCAAGCACACGATACATGGGGACGGGGCCAATGCGAACGGCGGTAACCGCTGGTTCGATAAAACTGTGCAGGTTAGTGTGGATGTTTGGTGTGTATAATGAAATATAGTCATTGTGAAAGTGTGGAAAAAGAAATAGGTACTCAAACAAAACAGAAATGAGAATGTTACTTAGATATTTTTTTTAGAATTATAAAACTGGGCAACTAACATGCTGTGTATACATTTTTTTAATTTGCTTGCGTAAAACTGTAAAAACTGAAAATCATATTCATAACATTTTATATCAGTTTTTATTGTCACGGCTCATGTTGAAATAATAAGAAATTTCCTGATGACGAGATTACTACTGTAGAATCCATAGAAGTTTTACTAGGTACTAGATCAGTTTTTAATTTTTAATTAATATACCAATTTTCAGTTCATTGTTGGCGCTGATGGTTTAACTGGTTTAACTTACGAACATTCGCCGGCTGAAGGTCAACCCATTGCCATTTTGACTGATTTTATTATAAACTATATGTAAGTTTTCTTGTTATTCACGGAATGCTGACATATTTGCATGTCCACTATATTAAACCTGTTCACTGTATGAATAAATAATAAATTATAGCTAACTACTTTTACACATAATAAAGTACCTAAATATTTGTTTAAATTTAATTAAATTGTTGTTTATCTTGCTTCAGAGATAAACCAGAATATCTATAGCCTAATTGATTCTGTTCTTAGTCCAGAAAATATTAAAACCTAATCTATACATTCATAACGCCCACAACGACGTGTTTATCGGTTCTAGTTTTCGAATTTATTAGTCTCTCATAGATACTCAAAAAATTTAAACGAGACATATTTTATAACTAAATATTTGGGAGGAATGTTAACCAAATTGATTATATTTACAGCGATAAAAATACAAGCAGCGAAGAATCGTCTGCGTCTCCGATCGAGCCGGTTCAACTGAAATTCAATGTGAGCGGCGAAGTATCAAAGATGATAAAGAATGCGAAAACGAACTTGGACAAGTAAGAACTTTTATTTCATTCACTATTCTATAATAATAGTAAAAATTACCTTACACATTCAATTAATTGTATATTACGGCTTTTTCACGCTGCTTCTTCAGAGGATGAAATCTTTTTTATCAGTCCCGTTATTACGGTAAATTTTAACTTTGTGTTAAAACATTGAAAGGTAAAAATAAAATGTCCTAATTGAAACATGTAAATATTGAATTGATTAAGATCATTACGACCTGTTACAGATTGGCTGCAGACCTCGATCTAAATTGCTTCAAATTCGATCGATATGGCAAGAATTTCATTAAAACCCAGAAGATGAGTCCAGACAGTTATCTGCAAATGGCAATGCAGTATGCCTTCTACAGGTATGCGTGTAACGAATAATTTTGAAGTGAAACTTCTTTAAGCGCGTTGAGAATAAAATTTCAAGGTCGCGTCATAGCAATACCGTCACATCATGGAGTAAGGAGACGGTTTTGGTATCTTTGAAACTTGCCAAAGAAGTTTCACTTCTGTCACTATGAAATTATAAGTTGCTGAGTAAATTCGCGTTTACGTAGCGCGCAATAGTGTTAACATAAATAATATTATATTAAAGACTTTTTAACGGATTTTAAACACGATTTATTCATTATATT
>CAJQZM010038643.1:0-14960 GCA_907164665.1 Colias nastes
TTGGGATCTGATCGGTACTGTACTCTTGTCGGTTTCGTAACTTAGTGGTTTCGTAACTTAGTGGTTAACACTATTAAAAGCAATGCCGTCAAAAAATAATTGTTCTTTTAAATGTATACCAATAATCATCTTAATTTCATCGAATTCTTGATATAAAGAGCTGTAAGGTCATTTGACCCTGTACGGGAACTTTTTTTTTAACATGATATTGTAGAATTCAATTGTTGTATAGTATTGCCGTTCAAAAGAAACCGTTCTAAAAAAAGTTATAGAGAAATGCAAAAACAGAAATTTTGTAAAAGTTTAAACATAGTAGATTAATGAAATATAATAGTTTTCTACACTTTATTCGTTGTTTTAAATAGTATTAACATAGATAAATTAGGAAAAAACGATGCCGTACATTTTTGTGCAGACCACATCTTTTAGGCTGATGAAAGCGACGAAAGCTACAATTTTAAGGGTGCTTTATGGCCATTTGATACAGTACGGCATTAACATATTTTTACCCAACTACGGCAAAGCAAAAGGAGGGTTATGATTTTGACAGGTCATGTATGTATGTTCATCTATTCCCTCGTAACTTCTAAACTACTTATCAGAATTCGACAAATGACATATCATTAGAAGCGTCTGAATTGTTCACTGGATAACCAGCGACCAGCTAGCTAAAGGCTATATGGGGTTTCACAAAATCTAATGTGGCGCCCTCTAGCGGACAAAACATACAGAGTAAAAAAATAAAGTTAAGATAAATATGCCGTGTTTGGTATCATTTGAAAGCGCTTTACTTGTACATTTTGAATATGTATATATTACTAGCATTTGCTTGTGACTTTACCTGTATTCATGGGCTGATTGCATATAATTCACATCTTTTCGTTCATAGCTTCTTTATTAGTTCATCAATTTAACGGAGTCCATTCCACCTGACTCCGACTTTCCAAGGTGATAATTAACCACCTCGAGCTTCTTAATATTAATGTATATTTATATTTTATTATCAAAATATAAAGCAAACATTTCGTTATATGGATTTTTTTCTTTTTCAGATTTTTCCCCTTTGAACCAACGAAAATGTACGGCACATGAAAAAATATTATCTATGCATAAAATACTTTAAAAATAAATTTATTTCGTGTTGTGTCAAATGACCCCCTGGAGTGGGGAAAGAGAGGGGATTACAACTCTCGATTTTTTCCCCTTGTCCCCATGATTTTTGTACGGCGTTGCGGAATAATGGATTAAAAGCAGTATAGGCATAGTATGACACAGATGCCGTATATGGTCAAATGACCAAATTTACCCCCGGGAACTCTCGGAAATTAAATAAAAATTCCGACTTTGTGGACCACCATTTTTGTACGGCACTGAGCGGTTTCTTATTATTTTTAATGGATCTATCGATGGTTAAGAATGCCGTACAAAAATATATGACCAAAATTTACCGGGTCTACCTGTACTTTTCAATTCTCATCTGCACTCAGTTGGACAGCTTACAAGTGACGGCATAGTGATGAATCTTATTATTTTATGCTCTTCTATCGTTCTAGATATGTCCCCTGGTGGTTCATTTGACCCATATTTTTTTCCTATGCGGGCTTGTAGTCTAGTATACCTTGACCCATAAATGAATTTTTAACTTTAGCTAATCGGAAAAATGGCATTTCAATTCTATTTTGGATGAAATTGCGTGAAATATATAAGAATTATAATCCCTACTAAATACTAATATTATAAATGCGAAAGTAACTCTGTCTGTCTGCCTGTTACGCTTTCCCGCTTAAACCTCTCAACCGATTTTGATGAAATTTGGCACAGACAATCTTTAGACCCTGAGAAAGAACATAGGCTACCTTTTATCAAAACAACACGCGGGCGAAGCCGCGGGCGGAAGCTAGTTTATAAATATAAGAAATGTGAACAAGTAAAAGTTTTTAAGTGTGTGTGTGTGTGTTCTAGTCATGGGAGAATATCCTATGTTATTGGCAAATGTAGTTTTACAATTCATGAAAAGAAAATCGAATATTTGAGTAAATTGTTAGTTACGAACATTTTTATATTAGTTTTACATTTAACAAAAGAATTAACATCTTAAATACGCTTTAATTTTAAACAAAAGAACGTGTATTACAAACTTTGATTAACGCTATCACATTAAATCACAAAATAAAGAAAACAGTTTAAATAAAGGATGTGGTCAGGAACGGAACTCGGCTTGATGTCTCCGAGGGAGTCAAACTAGGGTGCGGTATACACTTGTCCTTGTGAATAAAGGTACGTCTACACAGTGCTAAGAATTCGAGTAATGGTGCGTCTACACAGTGCTAAGAATTCGAGTAATGGTACGTCTACACAGTACCACAGATTACTAAATATTTATTTATGTATTGAAGTGAAAATTATTTAGGCGCGTTGAGAGTAAAATTTCAAGGTTGCGTCATGGCAATACCGTTACGTCATGGAGTAAGGCGACGATGGCTTCTCTTACTGAGTAACTTGGGCTATTTTTATACTTTAAGTTCAAACGTCATTCCATTTATCATCATAAAATATTATTTAAAGACATTAAAATTTTAAAATATAATAATATAGTAATAATACAAGTTTTCAGCATCCTCTTGCTAGTCTAGACTCGTCAAGGTCTTATAGATAGCCCTCCGATTTCCAATGCATTATTAATTACATTAAAATCAATTATGTTTTATTTTTTTAGCTCTGTGTCACCGCACCTTTATTTCAAGTTATACTTTGACGCACGTCGAAAATACAAATCCATACTAGGTAATATTATCTATAAATGCGAAAGTAACTCTGTCTGTCTGTTACTCAATCACGCCTTAACTACTGAACCAATTTGCATGAAATTTGGTATAAAGATATTTTGATACCCAAGAAAGGACATAGGCTACTTTTTACCCCGGGACATAGGATAGGTTTTATCCCGGAAATCCCACGGGAACGGGAACTATGCGGGTTTTTCTTTGACTGCGCGGGCGAAGCCGCGGGTGCAAAGCTAGTTTTTAATACTAGTTTTTTACTTTTTTAGTATGTTTTAGGCCTTGAAAAGTACTGAAAATTAAATTTTATAAAACACATAGAATAAATCTCCTTAAATTGAAATCCACATTTAAAACCATCTGTGAAACAATATGTCTAAAATAATTAAATATCAAACAATATTAATTCTTCTTGAAATAAACATCTTCAAATAACTACTGTTAATTTTTACAAGTGTAATATAATTAATAACTACCTACCCGCACGAATACCATAGACAACCAAGAACAAAAGACCAACCATAGAGTATAGAAAATTGAAACAAAAGACAAGACCATAGACAGTCGATCGCCGGAAGCACGTGCGTCCCATTCACTTTCGTTCAACGAATTATGAATGGAACAAACATGTGTTTTTAGTTTGTAGTTTATGGCCGGCGTTCCATAGTTTAAAATTTGAATTTGGAATGCTTGTTTTTTGGAATTTTTTGAAGAACTTACTCCGCCTTTCTGAAATAATTAGTTAATTAATTAAGATTCTCATTTTTTTTTCAATGTTAAAAAGTAAATAACTTATGAGATTTATAAAAATAAACAATAATCTTCCTGTTGTTTGACTGTGACTAAAACATCATCAAAATCAGTTCAGCCGTTTCTACAAACCTATCACATGGTTCCTCAAATATTTGTTAAAAGTTTGAAAAATACTTAGGAAATGTTATTTTTTAGCGTTTTTTGCAACGCAACGGACAGCAGATGTTTATATCGATAAGATATGAAGGAAATAGTTGTTATTGGCCTGATATAGATTAAATAACGATTAAAAACTTAATTCAAAACATAAATTTTAGTTGACACGCCATTTTAGTAATATTTGGACATTGAACAATGTTGTTTTTTATGTCGATATAGGAAATTTGTTTAAAAAAGTTGTTTGATTATAGATTAACATTTATATGAATAACTAGCGGTCCGCCCCGGCATCGCCCGTGGTACATATTTCGCAATAAAAGGTAGCCTATGTTCTTTCTCAGGGTCTAAAGATTATCAGTGCCAAATTTCATCAAAATCGGTCCAGTAGTTTATGCGTGAAAACCATACATACATAAATTACAAACCTTTCCTCTTTATAATATTAGTATAGATATATTATGTATTTGAAGAGACATAATTAAGTAGAATTCAGAATGGGGTTTGTTAACATTTAGTTATATTATGTTCTAGAAACTAACGTTCAACTTTACACACTAAGTACTAATACTAATCTTCTTCTTCTCTTTCTTATATATAAAATTCTCGTGTCACAATGTTAGTCTGCATACTCCTCCGAAACGGGTGGACCGATTCTCATGAAATTTTCTGTGCATATCGGGTAAGTCTGAGAATCGGCCAACATCTATTTTTCATATGTACCACGGGCGAAGCCGGGGCGGACCGCTAGTTATAAATAAAATTATCATAAATACTTGAATATACTTCACCGATTTTATTATTTTATGTATTCATACTTGTTAATTATAAATATCAAAATCCTTCATCAATTTCTAAACTTACCCTAATGTCAAAATTACCGCGCAAATGTTTTTTTTTTAACGCTCGAACGAGGCGCGGGCTCAATATGCCAGCATCGATCGGTAACGGCACACGGTCTGTGTCTCTCCGAGTATATAATAATATGTTCTGTGGTCTGTGTGCACAGATTCACTAAACATCATCACTACATAGTATAAAACAAAGTCGCTTTCTCTGTCCCTATGTCCCTTTGTACGCTTAAATCTTTGAAACTACGCAACGGATTTTGATGCGGTTTTTTTTAATAGATAGAGTGATTCAAGAGGAAGGTTTATATGTATAATAACATCCATTAAATAGTAGAGAAGTACTGTTATTTTTGAGGTTTCTAATGTGATGTCGTAAAAAATTACATTTTTTCCGCTTATATTGCAAACTCAGGCTGAACCCTACGAGTTTTATCAAAATAATGTACTAAGTATTATACATATTGAAAAGGTCTACGGAAAAGTCCGCGATGGTATATGTCTATCTCTTATGGATAACCCACAATAACTTTTTTTTGTCATTAATTACTTTTTACGACAAATAATGGCTAATTTTCGAAGCGATTTTAACCAATACAGCATTAATCCTTAACCAATTAAATACCTTGAATACATTGTTCATTTAATATAGATCTATATGGCCCTTTACACCGTATGATTTAAGTGAATATTTTCGAAGATATAACAGATTTAAAAA
Organism: Colias nastes; assembly: GCA_907164665.1. Classification (NCBI taxonomy): domain Eukaryota; kingdom Metazoa; phylum Arthropoda; class Insecta; order Lepidoptera; family Pieridae; genus Colias; species Colias nastes. Next base: position 5,256 of record CAJQZM010038643.1, read on the forward strand.
TTGCGGGACGTAGCGTTTGCGGCGGTACCGACCGGCCGCCGGCTATAATATATTTTATACCCATGCGAAACCGGAGCGGGCCGCTATCTTTTTATACACAACGTTCACAGTTTTTCTGTAGTGTATTTAGTATCAGCATTGCACCCGTGCGAAGCCGGGGCGGGTCGCTAGTATAGTATAAACTAGCTTTCCGCCTGCGGCTTCGCCAGCTTTGTCTAAAACCTAATAAATTGGATTTTGATGCGTTTTTTAATAGATAGATTTGAATCACTCTATCTATTAAAAAACGCATCAAAATCCATTGTTTAGTATTAAAGATTTGAGCATATAATATGGGGACATAGGGACAGAGAAAGCGACTTTGTTTTATACTATGTAGTGAAGTTAAACCAAAGTTGCTGTCTGTCCCTGTGTATGCTTAGATTACAACTACGTAACGGATTTTGATCTTTTTTAGTAGATAGAGTGGTTTTCGAAGGGTTTAGTACATAATTTGTTAAGTTTTAGACAACGCGGGCGAAGGCGTGGGTGGAAATTGAGTACCTATATATTTTAGTTTGGGGTTAAATTTTATAGACGTTCGGATACGCGCTGCGTAGCTTTTTTTGTTTTTAGATCGATCGACTTATTTATTGTTATTAGATTCGAATGTGTTTTCGTGTTTGCTTTTTTTGTTTGATTAATAGAATGATAATAATGTTTTATGCTGTTTTAATTTGTTGTAATTTAAGTCTTAATTCCTAATTACAGATAACTCTCATATTTATTAGTTTTTGACTATTTTTATGATAATCTTGTAGTTTGTGAAAACTTTTAACTCGAATGATTGGATACTTTTTAATATCGAATCCAAATACTTCGATGTTTAATATAAAACGTCCGTATTTAATACTAATATAATACAACGAAGGGACAGATATATCAATATATATACAATATGTATGTACATCCATCCGGTATAAGCAATAACTGATATGCAAGGGGACAGACGGAACTCAATATTATTTGTATACATATATGTATAATGTCGGTCTGATTAGAATAAATTGAATGTTCAAAACGACATATTGAAGTAAGTTTTTTGTATGTACATCGTATTTTTATATTGTAAGTTTAGTATTGGGTCTTCAAAAAGTAAAGTTACTGATTTTACTGAAGAAATAAAACTGAATCGTCTCTATGTATTGCCAGAATAATAATTAATAGTAATTACCATCGCATTTATGCACAGTAGCTATATAAGAAAAAAGACATGCAATCCTACGTTTGAACTGATTAATGCAAAAATATTTACGATTTTCGAACTGTATCCAAAAAAAAAATATATTTTTAATTCGAACTGCCATATTTTTTTCACCAACCGGTCTATGCACAGATAAATAAAACTTATTGCAGAAACAATTGAATCAATTTTTTTTTGCGAACTGTCATTTTTTTTTTCACCCACCGGTCCATGCACAGATAAATAAAATCAGAGATAATAAAGCTTATTGACCTCGCGCAATCTAAGGCTATTGTACATTCGCAAGACCGTTACAATCTTACCACCCTCGTCTCCATCTCAGCTGTAGCAGATGCCAGTTGCAATCAGCTGCCGTGGCACGCGCCATTTTAAACCTTTGACCTACCTTTCTATTGTTACCGTCAAAAGGAAATTTTCTTAGACATGAACTGAGAGGTCAGTCTTGTATCGGAGCTCGCGGGATGCGGACGTGTTCCGGTGTTCCGTTTTAAAATATTAGATTTCGTTGTTAGATTTTTAGTGTTGTGTCAAAATGTTTAGTTTGTTCGATTGTTGTTTCCAAGGAGTGCATGCAAGGTTTGTTTTTGGTGTTTATAGTGTTAGTGAGTTTTTCTGATTTATTTATTTTTTAACAAATTTGGAAATACTGATTACATAGGACGAGGAAATTATATTATGTAAGCAATTCTTTACAGTCTTGAAATATAGTAAAATATAATTCAGATTCAATTTAATCATTTTTTTTCTTATCAGTTATCACTTATCAAAATATTTAACAATAGAATTCACCGAAGACAAATTTTCATCTACCTTATCAATAAAAGTACTTTAAAATTAGATTGATTTATTACACAACCGAAGAACATAAGTATAGTAGGTACCTAGTTACTTCCCCAGATAACTAAATAAACTACGTACCTACTTCATTTTTTTTATTTCGCGGGTTGAGTGAAGCCGCGCGGCACATCTACTTTCCTATAATCCAAATTTTAAACACCAGATAATTCGCACAATACACACACACACAATAGTTTGTGTGTGTGTACACCCACATAGCACGTGCTGTATTTGATCAGATTTTTTTCACCATCAGGTGGCGGGGGACGTCACGTGCCAACAATAGTGAAATAAAATATAGAGTACACTATTCAATTGATGATTTTTTCTCAATAAAGTGTTTGGATGGATGGGATGAGATGTCTTACGGGATATATATTATACATAGCTACTTATATTTTTTTGTTTTTAAATACTACCTAAACGATTTTTTTTATAAATTTACCTAATTTGTTAAATCTTGCAATTGTTATTTAACCCTATAATATTATCTATGTACATTATTCATGTTAAATACATAATATTATAAGTATGATTTTTATAAAATTTGTTCAAAACTTAATTTATTTGCCTCTGTATAATATTACTCTATGCATGTTATATTTACGTTTACCCTCATTCACTTTTTTAAATGTAAATACTAAATACATATTTATATAACTCCGCACACTATTTTTATGAATGTACCTATTACCTATATTATATTGTTGTATGTTATATTTATGTAAACTTAATTGTATACAATAGAATTATAGGTATATGTACTAGCTATGCCACGCGGTTTTACCCGTATTGCTCTGCTCCTGTCGGTCTTAGCGTGATTATATATTATAGCCTATACTCCTATAGCCTTCCTCGATAAATGGGCTATCTAACACCGAAAGAATTTTTCAAATCGGACCACTAGTTCCTGAGATTAGCGCGTTCAAACAAACTCTTCAGCTTTATAATAATAAGTATAAATAAAACAACACTATCAGCTTCTTAGTATGTAAAATGATCCTGTATTAGATAAGAAAAATGTCGACAGATTATATTTGTAATAAATATATTTAACGGACTTTCACATAGAAGATATTTAAAGAATTTATAAACGAGTTAACTTATAAGTTATAAGTAAATGATGTAATACCATAAATTATTTAAAGTTCTATTCGTCCAATTAATTATTCAAATTTTGATTATAAGTCATAAAAATATTTTTTTAAGGTCGATAGCCCTTATATTAGATATTTATGATATTATTTTTGTCTATCAAGGAAAAATAACTAATATACAGGTTCATAAATTACTTCATATGGGAAAATCCACATAAATCTAAATAACAGTGCCTTGTTATTTAGATTTCTATGGTTAAAGGATTTTACGATAATCACTGTATAAATAAGTACTTTTATCCTTAAAATAGCTTATTAACTACGAAAGAAACATCCATCAAATAAAACTATACATTAAAAGCACAGATAACTAAAGTACTAGGTATCAAAGGCAATGAAAACGGCTAAAATCCAACAAGATTTTCAAATTCAAAACACGATCAAACTACCGAAATTTTCATCAAGAAAACTACACAAAGCATCATCAAGTCTGCCAAAGAACATCAAAACAAAAAAATAATCGATAACCCGCCAAATCACAGCACAGATAACGGTAAATCCACCCCATAATATAAATATCGATTCAACGGTTGCAAGGGTGCAACGGCTTTCCCCATTTCATTACGTATATTGTACTAACCGTTTTTTCTATCACGGAACAAAATTAGGGATGACGTCACTTGCATAGATTATACGAATTTTTTTTATAGCTAGGGAGACACTATGATATAAGTTTTTTTTGGAAACGGTCGGAATTACGTAAAGTTTAGTAAAAAAGAAACACCTATATGAACATAACATTTCTACTTCTTCGGGTAATTTTCCATTGTGTTGGGAATGTATTTTCTTTCAAACAGGCATTGAAAATATGCAACAGTGGTTCGGCCAGCACTCGAGCACAACCACTGTTGCATATTTTCAATGCCTGTTTGAAAGAAAATACATTCCCAACACAATGGAAAATTACCCGGGTGATACCCGTTCCAAAGGGTAAATTGAGTGGAAGCATTCAAGATTACAGGCCTGTTGCAGTACTATCAACACCTGCGAAGGTTTTTGAAGCCGCTATACAGCACAGGATGTACGAGCAGGTATCGGGGCAGCTCTGTGATGCACAGCATGGATTTCGGCCTGCACGTAGTACTTCCACTAACTTGCTCAATCTTATGGCAAACTTAGTACCGGCGGTGGATGCAGGAGTGCAGGTAGACGTTGTATACCTGGACTTCCAAAAAGCATTTGACACCGTCGACAATGATGTCTTATTGAGGAAGTTGGCGGAAGTGGGATGCACACCGAAATTCTTGCAATTCTGGGCATCTTATATGCAAGACCGACATCAGTATGTCTCTTTCAACAGGTGTGAGTCCAATCCCTTCCTAACAACGTCAGGCGTAAGTCAAGGCAGTAATCTCGGTCCTCTGGAGTTCGTTCTAATGATTAACGACCTACCGGAGGTCTTGGAGTACAGTCAGTGCCTATTATTTGCCGACGACCTGAAAGTTTTTCTTCGAATAAACGAGGAGGCGGACTGTGAGCGCTTGCAAAGTGACTTACTTAAGATCTTAGACTGGAGTCAGCAAAATAAGCTATATTTTAATATAGCTAAATGTTCTGTTGTCAGTTTTACTCGCGCAAATAAAATAATAAACTACAACTACTCACTTGGATCCGTTCCTATTCAACGGGCAAATAAGGTGCGCGATTTAGGAGTTGTCTTCACGCCGGATCTGATGTTTCGTGAGCACATCACAAACATATGCAAAAAGGCTTTCAAAAACCTTGGGTTCCTTCTGCGCCAAGCAAAGGATTTCACAAATATCGCAACAGTAAAAGTGCTCTATAACGCGTTAGTACGCAGTCATATGGAGCACAACTCAGTTGTTTGGTCTTCGCATGAAGAAAAATATAACGTAATGTTAGAGCGGGTCCAGAACAAATACATCAGATATTTGTATTTGAAACTATACGGGGTATATCCCTTTTACCCGTTAATGTATCCTACACTATTCATTTTGGGTATGGTAGGATACAATGAACTGAGAGTGCGACGGGAATTCTCCTTTGCACTGTATCTAATAAAGTTATTGCGGGGAGTCGCGCATAACCCCGAAGTGCTTAAATCCCTCTCTCTATGTGTGCCGGACAAATATGTTGAGAAACGTCATAGGCCGCCATTATTTTACGTGCCCAAAGCGCGAACCATGCTGCTGGCGAAGTCTCCGCTCGTACGAGCACTACGTGGACTCAATGACCTACATGGAAGAGTGGACATATTCACATGCCCGTTGGGTGAATTGGCAAAGGTTCTTCTTTATATTATTAGTTATTCTTTTTAATTTTTTATCTGTTGTTGTATTGTATTAATTTTATCTTATTTCGTAGATTGTAAGTTAATTTGTTTAAGTTGTAAGTAGTGTATTTGTATAGAATTATAGTGTTAGTCAGTACCGCATTGGGTTTATCCTGTAAAGGTTATTGATTTATGTAATAATAAATAAATAAATAAATAAATAACATACATGTTTTTAAGTTTTAAGATTAGCCAGTATAAAAAGCATATTTAAGAACTCAGTACCTACATAATTAGAAAAGTACAGAATTCGTTTTAAAACAAACGGCTAATTTGTTAGCACAATAAACATTTATTTATTTATTTATTTATTTATGACAAGGTACCTTACAGCTAGTGATACAATTTTTGAGATGAATAAATACTAAGCTACGCCAATTAAAAGGTACACCAATAGGTAGTTATTATTTTACATAACTTTTGCTTTTACAATTACTACACCAATTCTCATCAATTTTACCACGGCTATAAATATCAGCAGGCAAAGACAGGAAACACCTATCCTTGGCATAACCTTGTGGTAAGCTTGTGGTTTTTGTCATATCCAAGTCATATCGCATCGGTTGACACATGCGAAGAATTCGGTTCGATTTCCGTCAGGAATATGTAACGGCTATCTATTTATAGATTTCTAAATCTGTGGTAGCGAAAACGACGTTTAAAAAAAACTTATTTCATCTGTCAAAGTTGTAGTCATATAAAAAAAAAACATTTTTTAAAATAATACTACTTCGTACCTATTGTATGGAATTTCTTAAACCGTTTAAAATGAAATCAAACCAAAATGTATGCATGTATGACGTTAATAAGATTATTTTTTGAAATTTGTAATTCAAATGATTAGCGCCAAAAACCGTTCGGAAACACACTGCATAAAAGCGCATTACTCGAATTCACACAATAGATATAAAGGGACCCTTTTTTGCTTTATATTATCTTAAACTTGCCCAAATTATGATAACTTGTCCGTTTATCAAGTGAAATGGTCCTTTTTTCTGTTCAATGATAACAAATATATGGATTAGCAAGCTTTTAGCTGAATTACGGGCATAATAAACGTAGTAATGATAATTTTTATGACTTTTACAAGCCCTGTGTATTGTATCCTGAACTGCAAAGTTCTTATCATATCGTAAAATATTAAGGCAAAAAAATCCATTTAATGCAATTCCGTACTGCTTTGGCGGGTTTTTTTGTAAAGAACACCATTATACTTGCTTTTAATTTGTCCCTTTTGTGAACTTGTTTATAAGAGACGTATTGCCGCTTAACCGTTACATCCCGGACCCTTGACTGTGATAAGAAAGTGCAGTCATTGTGAGCAAGGGTAGACTTCAAAGGGACCAGACAAGTTCTAAAATGCAAGTAAAGTACGTTAAACATTATTAAAAAACAAACCCACTTTTTTGTTAACTAAATGTTGAAGTGAACTTTACATTCCGGCGCCTATTTTACTTTTTTAAGTGGAAAAAGTATAAATGTTGGAAGGAGGAAAAGGCTAGTAAAATGACAATAAAAATTTAACGGTGATACATTTTACATCCGTTACAAATCGGTTATAATGGTTTATTCATGATCTTCGGTGGCGGGACCCCGTCTTTTAAATATGTTGAATATTGATTGGCCAACTGATTTCTTCGAGGGATGCATCTTCCCATTCAAACATTGAATATTTGAATATTAAACAGATCTATATAAACCGTTTATCATCCGTGATAAAGTTTAACAAATTTTGTGAATCTGCATAAAATTCACTAGCGCGTATCCGAACGCATAAAATGTCAATGTCACATGCCGGTATCAAAGCGCGCGAATCTACCACCTGATTCATTCAATATTTTCATCTACCTGTTTTCATAATATTATTTCTAATACAGATTTGTGTTAAAAGTGTTATAATTTCGTTTTAAAGTTTGCGCTGTGAGTTCACATAACCTTTCCGTGAAGAAAAGTGTGTGACGGCTAAGGGTGTGAAACCAGTTTATGTATTGACGATATTAGTCGTGATGTTCGATGTCTAAAAAGTTTATTGTTAACTTATTTAGGGTCTGATATTGTCAAGAGACAGCCCGTGGGATCGGTTATTAGTTAGGGGTGTGATTGGCTTACCCTTTTAAGACAAGGTTAGGTATGTTACAAAAAATTGGGTGAGAAAATATACTTGGACGTATTGACGGCACGATTTATAGATTTTATATTGTGTACGTAATTCAATACGTCTTTTGATCTTTAGGTTTCAAAATTTACAATATAGGGTACTTACCTACTCCTATTTTATTGGATAATAATTTTTTTGAGATGTAATGTTTTTAATTACTTATCATGATTTTTTCAATAAAGTTGAATAAAAAATAATACTTGCCTACATATACTCAGCTGATTACATAACAATGTTAATAGATATCATTTATTTAACACTTGCTTTTCGCCCGCGGCTTCGCCCGCTTTGTCTAAAACATAATAAATTATATACTAAAACCTTCCTCTTGAATCACTCTATCTATTAAAAAAAACCGCATCAAAATCCGTTGCGTAGTTTTAAAGATTTAAGCATACAAAGGGACATAGGGACAGAAAAGGCGGCTTTGTTTTATACTATGTAATGATAATGATTGACAGCTACATCTGAATCTAGATCTTGTTCATTACTTATGCTATACATATAACTACATATTTTATTTATTTCTAACAATTTAATGTATAACACCAAATTAAAAATGATTAAAATCAATATATAAAACAATGAATTAACATAGTACATAATTTAACCATGTTTATCATAAATCTCTTCCAGACTACCCACTTACTTTATATAAATATTAAATTAAATTTCCTTGTTACAGGCTCATCACAGAAAACTTCAGAATAAATTCCGGTAACAATGCAACGAAACGCAAACAAGAGGAGGCCCTCTCTCACAACTACAAGATAAAAGTTCGACCGCATTCCATAGACTTCAATAAACAAAGCTCCCCGATAACACCACAACGGAGAGTCCTCAGAGAGATACAGTCACCAACACAACAAAACGTCTTCAACAATATACAGAACTCGCCTATCACACAACGAAAAGTGTTCAGCGATATACATAACTCACCAAACATTCAGGGGAATTCTCAACTATCGAATTCGCCGATCACACAGCGAAAATTTAACGACATCAGTTCACCGTCACGTTGTGTGCTAGGTGACATACAGAATTCACCATTTAACGGTACTCCCAATAGATTAGAAAAATCACCGTTCTCGCACACAGTATATTCACCAAAATTAACACTGCTATATTTAAAAGAATCACCGTTGTACAAAAATTCGCCTACCATGGAACGTTTGAGGTCTCCGTTAATAGATTCAAGGAAACGGAATAGAATTTCCAGAATATTCGAGGATCGGAATAATTTTCGTGCGAATAAGGAGAATGAAAGATTCAATATTGAGGAAGAGACGCAGGATTGTATGTTTGGACAGTTCGAAACAAATAGCAATTGGTCCGAAACCAAGGTAATTTATTAAGTATTATTAATCGAGCCTGATAATACTCATCAAGGACATCTATGTTTTTATTTTTTGAGTAAGAAAAAAAATTCAATATATCATTTACTAATTACTATGATTTAATTAAAGTTATTCTCTCAACCATTAAACTAACTAGTATTACCACTACTACTTAATAATGAAAATTCACCAAACTGTCAAAAATTATTAATAATCACAATATTTGTGTTCTTTCTTCTGTAGACTTCAGAAAACTGAGCAAAATATGAGTTTAATGTTTCACTGATTTTTTCAACCAATTCAAACTGTTACATCCTGTTATTTAAAATCATGCATTGTCCAATTGAATGTCCGTTTTGTTACTTATATAACATTATTATACTTATGATCAATTCACCATTCCAGTTGGACTTCACAAACCTCCAAACTAAAGCGGACAAATCCGACATATACGTACCCGAAAAGACTCTCCCAGTAGACACAGACTTCGAAACCCTCCACGATCTGGAAGAAGAATTCGATGCCCAGAACTTTGACGAGTGCAAATACGAAATCATATCTACAGACAGCCCCAACATAATATCAAGTGGAAGGTCGAATACAAGGAAAATCAACGCTGGCAGCTTCATATTTGGTGCTCCATTGTCTGACAGTGAAACGTCCACATCTTTTAACAAACC
>CAJQZM010038643.1:14970-53846 GCA_907164665.1 Colias nastes
TCTTATTTTCTTTTGTGTAGGTATAAATTTTTTATAATCTATGTCAAAACAATAATTTAATTTTCATTCTGAGCGAGATCCTTCTCCTGATTTTCATCTGGATTTTCCAATATTTTCTTTTCATCATCTAGCGATGACCTTGACAACTGACGTAAAATCTTTTCGAATATTTTTGGCGCGCTTTTCGTGTTCGGCAACGAAATGTCAGTTTGAGTTGGCACAGATTCCCATCTCTTTTCTTCTTTCACCTCTAGAGGTAGCACTGTCTCTTTCAGGTTCAGAGACATTGATTTTTTTTTAATTTCTTTTTCTGGATCTGTTTCTATATTGACTTCCTCTACTTTTTTCTCAACGACCATTTCTTTAGACTGTCTTTCAATAGCTTTTGTAAGGACATTGCCCAGAATGTGTGCGCATTTTATGATATTTTGAGTTTCACGCGGAGTGAGATGGAGTCCCTCGTTTCTTATAACGTTGTTAATATTATGTATGTTTTCAGGAGATCGTTGAACGCTTTCGCTTAGTAATTCTGGAAAAACAAAATTATAAATCATTATTTAAAAGAGCGCGCGTGCAGGGGTTGGTTGCCAGTAAGGGGTGTACAAAAATAGTTTTAAGAAATCATCTGTTAGAAAAAAAATTCATCAGGATTTTCATGATATTTTTTTACGTAAACAGTGAATGCATGACAGTAAGTTTTGTTGAGTTTAGTATACCAACGACTGTGGGACACTGCATAAACAGCTTTGTAAGCATTTATATTTTGAACGAAAAAACCTACCAAAATCTCCCACATCGATATCCTCAGTACGGTACGGCGTGGGACACTGGTCATAGTATCTGCTGACAGGAACGCGTGCTAGCGAATTGTTGTAATTCGCCCAGAACTGCCCCCACTCGCCTTCTGGCTTCTGTCTCTCTGAGTCTTGCCATGTGCTCACACAACAACTTATAAAGGAAAAATATGTAATATTATATATTTATTTCATGATAATATATAGGCTATAACTTATTAACTGTATGAACTTATACTATAATATTACTTGCTCTGTGTTATCTATGAATGGAAGCATACTAATTAATGAGCTGGACCTTCTGGACAGACATTAACATAGTTATTTGAAAAATAGATTTATGTATATAAGAATCTTTTTTGCTTTTAGTAACGTTTTATTTTAGTAAATAGAACCGAAGTTTAAATTAATTCGATTAAATTATCGATTCGATTCTTAGTTGGATCGCATACAACCTTTTTTGTCAAACAGTTTATTTTTCCATTACCTATTATCATTATTGTATACAGTACATTTAGCATCTACCATATCTTACAAATCAATATCCAAAAGCAAAATATACACAGACAAACATTGAAGTTAGTTAAATAAATAGTTTATTATATACCTGTCCTGCAAATCTTGGCTCCTCGAAGACATCAAAGTGTCGGGGGCGAAGCCCTGCGCGCTGTCACCAGACGAGGGGGCTGAGGTCGGCGAGCCGGAGGAACATTCTAGCTCTGTGCTCATTGCGTGCCTGTTTTAGTAGAATATATTTTATTATATTTATTAAATGATAGGTAGTCTAATAATTCTTATTCTAATGTTATATTTTCAGTTTTTGAAGTGAAACTTCTGAGAGTTAAATTTCAAGATCGCGTCAGTGGCCAGTGCAATACCGTCACGTCATGAAGTAAGGCGACGATTTTGGTATCTTTGAATCTTGCCAAAGAAGTTTCACTTCTGACACGTGTGGTCGGCATACACGCTCTTTTTCAGTATTTGAATACATACCTATACGGACTAGGACTTGATGATTTAAAACTATCTCTACTCAAGGAAGAGCTGTCTTTACTACAGCGGGAATCGACGGATTTAGTTTTTTCAGCCAACACATGATGAATAAGTCGACGATGGACCTTCTTCGGAGTTGAAGTTGTGAATTGTTTGTTGATTCCGTATTTTGAGTTCGTATCTTCGAAGTCTGATACCTAAAATAATTAAGAAGAAAATTTTATATCGTAAATAGTGGTTACTTATTCGCTTGTTAAATGTTTTTTTTTTTTTAATAAATGTGTTATGTAACTATTATATTGTTGTTTTATTTATTCCTTATTCCTTGTTAGTACTAAGGTAAATCGCTACAATAGTAAGTAGTTTATGAATTATAATATACTGTATTTATTAAAATCTACTATTTTTTGACTAATTTATCGGAACAATATCAAAATTTTAACGTAAATTAGAACTTAATTGAAAAATTTATAACAGCGCCATCTAGTAGTCATTGTATTGAACTACTATAGATTACGACATTAGGAAGCGCTTAGTTTCATAATTTAAACTAGTACCGCATATTTCCCAAAGATGGCGCTTAAATCAATTTACATATTCAACAAGTTTTTTGCTAATTCAGGCATTCTTATTATTTAAACCATTATTTAAACAAATAATATGAATAGTTTGCAGTGTTGAAATAAAATAAAAAGGCAATGCGCTCAGTCTATTTAATTAAACAGCTATGTTAAAGCTGCGGTTAAAAACATAGGTGAATATAAACATAGTTTAAATAACGTAATTTTTAATGGTATTTGAATCTTACTTGCGATAGTTCCAAAGACAATTCATCATCTATAGATGCATCTCTGCTCCTCGATGCTTGAGAAGCCAGTCGTTTTGGCGAATCTAATAATCTTTTCGATTTTATCAAAGAATCAACTGATTGACGTCGGTGGTACGTCCCTGGAAGTGAGCTTGCTCGGTCACTTCTGTAACGTTTAATATTATATATTGTAACCATTAATGAAACATCGCATTTATTCGTAATAGATAAAAATACATAAAGACCAAATTAATTTAATTATTTGAACAGCGCGCCATCGAGTGTAATTTTCTTATTCATTAAAGTTTACTTGTAATAGTTACAGTGTAAACGATAGATGGCGCGGATGGCGCGGATTTTCAATTTTGCCTTCATTTAAAATACTGGACAAAAATGAAATTGCCAAAATCTCTAATATGCTGAAGAGAGTAAAGAATATCATAATAGAATATACAAAATGTGTACGAAAACTTTACTAGTATTTATTCTAATTACAAACAAATAAAATTTCTATTGATTTCCTATATACTTAAGTATTTACTAATTTATAACTCTAGCATATTAATAATGTGCTCGTATTGCTCGTATTGCTGAAATGATTTGTATTTCAAATTGAATGCACTTTTCAAATTATTAATAGCACGGTAGTACCTACAATGAGATGATAGTTGATAGTAAGATACAAATACAATGTCGAAGTTACAGTCACAGTATAATATTAATTGTAGTTCGAATTGTAGGCCGTAAATAGAATTCTAGTGTGTAAGGAAGTTTGCCAGAAGTACGATGTATTGTGATAGGAAAATCTATACTTATAATAAATCTGTAGAGAGGCCAATTCTGTACATGAAATATATTTTAAAAAAAACTATGAAGGGGTGATAAGGGATCGCTACTGATGCCAAAAATGCAATCAGTAAAATTTTTGTCTGTCTGTCTGTCTGTCTGTCTGTCTGTCTGTCTGTATATTCGTTATAGAAACAAAAACTACACGACGGATTTTAACGAAATTTGGCACAATTATTCTTCATACTCCTGGGCAGGTTATAGTATACTTTTTATTACGCTACGATCAATATGAGCAGAGCAGTGAAGGGAAATATTGGGAAAACGGGAGAAGTTACTCCATTTTTTAAGCTTCCGTCGCGTGTGCAGCCTTAATGGTAAAAGCTACATAGAAATCATGTACGACACAAATGTTCTTAAATTTATTACCTATTCAATAAAAAAAGAATCATGTAAATCGGTGTAGAAACACCAAAGTTATACATGAAATACGCTATAAGTCATCGCGCGTGAATACAGAATCATGCCATAAGGATTATTTTTGTGTATCAGTTGCCGCGTTCGACGCGCTTCGCGGTAATAATATACTAATATTATAAAGAGGAAAGGTTTGTAATTATGTATGTATGTATGGTTTTCACGCATAAACTACTGGACCGATTTCAAAAATTCTTTCACAATTTAGAAAGCTTCACTGAGCAACATAGGCTAGGTTTTATCCAGGAAATCCCACGGGAACGGGAACTATGCGGGTTTTTCTTTGAAAACGCGGGCGAAGCCGCAGGCGGAAAGCTAGTAGATAATAAAGGTATTCCTGTAGTGAAATGGTTTAATGTTAATAAATTAGGATAGGATAACAGATTGGTTGCATAACCATCAACCATGATTCAGATGGTAGAAAAGCAGTATAGTATTATAATAGAGTAGTTGTAGTAGAAAATAGTAGAAAAATAAAATAGTGATGTAGTAATATGGTAGAATACTTACTTTTTCAATATCTGCTTGCCAGTAACGACAAAGTCGAAGGTTTTCTGTGTTTTCTTTGGCGTGCTATGGCTGGATGTTGGTGGGTTAGTTTTTTTGTCTGTCACACTATTACGCCGTGACAGGCTGGCTGAATTCCGACGGGAACCTGGACGACTGTCTTCTTCGTTTTTGTGCATTTTTGTAGTTTGTAAGTTATTTAGGAGTTAAATGGCATGATGGTTGTTTATTGAATCTGTGTGAAATGTATGGACTCTTAGTTAAAATTATGGGTTATTTTGTATGTGTAATGTGATTCTCTAATGTTATTACTTATTAGGAAGAAATATTTTACCTTCAAGCTTTAATTATTTTTATTTTATTTATTTATTTATATTTAACTACTACAATAATACAATTCATTATAAATTAAATTAAACTGGCACAAACATAATCTCTTTAGAGATTAATATTTTAATATAGAATGGTTAAATGCAACAATGTAAATCAGATATTGTTTTTATAAGAATCAAAAGCTTAACTTTAGAATCGTGTTAACCGTCAAAAAACTAGCTTTACTAGCTCACTTCAAAACGGCTAAACAAAAACTGATGAACTCCAATTCCTAATCCACAATATATTCCATTACTACAAAACGGCTGAGCAGTTTCCGATGCAACTCTATCAGTTACGTAACAGCCGTTCGGAGGGCGGCGTGGGAGATACTGCGTGGATCGGTAACCCATATCACGCTTGACTGAGTTGGTGTGGCTTTGGTGATGAGCGGAGCGAGAGCGGAGAATTATAAAAATAGTATTTGTATATTATTATTATTGTGTGTGATTGTATTACATGTGTTTACTGTTTATCATCAAAATCTCTACGTGATTTCATTACAACAATAAGAATTTGGAAATTTCATATAGGCTACATGGATTCAGAATAGTGTAGTAGAAAATTGACTTTTAATTTATATATTTTCTTTTCTTTTTGTAAGCAGTTAAGCCAGCGTAGAATTCATACAAATTTTCAACGACTTTTACTCTACTTTTCGTGATAAATATAAAATAACTAGCTGTATGGTTTTACCTGTATTGCTCCGCTCCTATAGGTCTTAAATTGATGATAATATATAGCCGATATGAGATATCTAACACTGAAAAAAAATTCAAATCGAACCCGTAGTTTGTGAGATAAAAGTGTTCAAACAAACAAAATAGAGCGTGTGTGCACACACGTGTCAGAAGTGAAACTTCTTTGACAAAATGCAAAGATAACAAAATTACCTTACTATATGACGTGATTGTATTGCCATGACGCGACCTTGAAATTTTACTCTCAACGCACAAAGAAGTTCACTTCAAAAACATACTGTTCAGCTTTATAATATTATCTAGTATAGATTTCAAAACGCTATCGCTTCGCTTATGCATAACCACAACCTTATCAATGGGTGTGAACTGAGGCAGGCCCTTCCGCTCCACCAGGCTGACATTTTAGACCTACGACCTGCTTGCTAGGTTATTTGTTTTGTTTGTCTGTCTGTATACGTAACTAGCTGCACCCCGCGGTTTCACCCGCGTGAATCTGCTTCTATAGATCTTAGCGTGATGATATAATATAGCCTATAACCTTCCTCGATAAATGGGGTATCTAACACCGAAAGAATTTTTCAAATCGGATTATCGGACCAGTAGTTCCTGAGATTAGCACGTTCAAACAAACAAACTCTTCAGCTTTATAATATTGGTATAGATATGTAGAGTGGTATGGTTATAATTAAAAGAACAGAGTTTTCTCAAACCTCTTTTCTCTAGAAACTGAGTTTCAGACTAAATATTTTATTATTAACTAGCTTACCGCCCGCGACTTCGCCCGCTTTGTCTAAAACCTAATAAATTATATACTAAAACCTTCCTCTTGAATCGCTCTATCTATTAAAAAAAACCGTATCAAAATCCGTTGCGTAGTTTTAAAGATTTAAGCATACAAAGGGATATAGGGACAGAGAAAGCGACTTTGTTTTATACTATGTAGTAGAGATGCGCCGAATAGTGGTTTCACCGAATAACCGAATACCGAATAGGTACTATTCGGTTAAAACCTTACCGAACCGAATATTCGGCCGAATTATTCGGTTCAACGTTTTGACGTGTTTTGATGCGTAAACCGGTTCTAACGGGTCGCAAGTAGCTGCTGGCTCGGTGGCGAGCGAGCCTTACCTCACCGCCCGCCACCCGCGTGTTCGCCCGCGCACTCCGTGCCGTCTCAGTTGTGTTGAAACATCGCACGAATACGTTACAAATTAAAACAAAAAAATATTAAAATTTTTATATTGTTTAAAAGTTTTATATTTTTACTTTAAGTTAGTGTTTGCAATATGAGCGGACATAATGTCATTTTCTATTGGGACTAAAAGCATTGTCTTCAGACTTCAGGATTTAAAGTATAATAAATATTAAATACTGACTAAGTGCTAATAATAAACATGATTAAATTATGTTGATGTAAATTTAAAAAATAAACGTTGATTTGAAATGTAATGATTGCCCGTTTTATTTTATATACCTTAGGTTCAACACATTCTTCACAGGATTTCTTTGACTTGTGTATAGTTTGACATAAATCATTCATAATATGAAGTTATTTATTTAGTTTTATAGCCAAGAAAGTAGAAATACTCATACCGAATATATTCGGCACCTAAACCGAATAATTCGGCCGAATACGAATAGTGAAAAAGATGCCGAATATGCCGAATACCGAATATGTATTCGGTATTCGGCGCATCCCTACTATGTAGTGATTATTTTGTCAATGTTTGATTCAAAGGCTTCCGTTCGTGGTACAAAAATCATGTACCTATGTGATTCCTGAGCACTTGTAGGCTACTATGATAGGTATCCAACGGTGAAAGAATTGTTCAAATCGGTCTCGTGATTCCTAAGATTTGCACGTTCAAACAACCAAACAAACTTCAGTTTTCTGCTTTATACTATAGATAGAAAACAAAGTCTGCGGATTTTGATGCAATTTTTTTAATAAGATAGATTGGTTCTCGATTTTCTCGATGTTCTATCCAAAGCGATTAAAGCCGCGGGCAAAAAGCTAGTCTATCATAAATTATCTTCAAAATTGGTGACATTTTTTATTTTACACGTAATACATTACGAACTTTAAAAAAAGTCAAATCTTTCCTCATTTAAAAGCATTAGTATTCAATTAGAATATAAATGAATTAATTTTTATTATTTCCTCAAAAAACACTTATCTCTCTTACATAAGAGCAATAACATTAGTTTTAATTAAATCAAGATAAATGGTTATTATTGTGTAAAAAAAATACATTTTTATTGAAATTTGATGAGAAATTAATTCATATATCGATTGATTCGCTTTTACTTTAGAAAGGTGTATTGGACTGATTTTTGAACGTCACTTTCATAATATAATAGTATAGAACTGAAGAGTTTGTTTGTTTGAACGCGCTAATCTCCGGAACGACGGGTCCGATTTGAAATGTTTCACTGTTAGATAGTTCATTTATCGAGGAAGGCTATAGGCCTGTTGGTCTTAGCGTGATGATATATAGCCTATAGCCTTTCTCGATAAATGGGCTATCTAACACCGAACGAATTTTTCAAATCGGACCAGTAGTTCCCGAGATAAGCGCGTTGAAACAAACAAACGAACTCTTCAGCTTTATAATATTAGTATAGATTAAAATATTATATTAATGGAAAAAATGGCTTAAATACATAAACTCGGTGACATAAATAATATTATTGTATCATCACCGATCCTTGATAAGTGTACTGTAAAGTTTGAATTAAATCTGTCCGTTTAAAGTGGGTCAAAATCGAGTCCGAGTCGGTTACATACAGGTGAAATTCACTAAGCGTGTTAAAATAGGTCATTCTTTCAAACAACACAGATGCAGTCAGGTCAAATAATGAGTCATGGATATATCACTATCATCACTACATAGTATAGAACAAAGTCGCTTTTTCTGTCCCTATGTCCCTTTGTATGCTTAAATCTTTAAAACTACGTAACTGATTTTGATGCGGTTTCTTTTAATATATATGTTATAGGCAAACTCCGAAGCTCCGGCGCTCCTAGGTTGGACTGGTCAATCCTCAGGTCAGACTGAATGACTTAGTCAAAGCCCAAACAAATGTAAATTTTCGGCCTTTGACTAAACAATTTTCGTCAAACCTGGGAGAGACTAATTTGGTCAGGCAAACGTCAAAACACAATTTTATTAAATCGGGGTTTGACGAGTCAAACTCCGATATAGGTATGAAGTGTCTTATCTTCGTATATTTGGAAGCATTTTATCATTTAAGCAGCTTTCAAGTCTTAAGAACCGCTTAACTCTGCCAGTTCTGACACCTGATTGGTCAGCTTACGTGATTTTCACTTTTATATTTGAGATGCTTTGAGAGAATGCCGTGTGGCATTAGGCCCGCCTTTTGTACGATGTGCAATAAAGTATAAAATAAATAAATAAATGCTTTGGAATATACGGAGGTTAGTTTGTATAAGATTAAGTATAAAAAAATAACATTTTTCATCATTCCCTGACTTTGAGAATGACGTGGTTTGCCATGCACTATGGACAATTCGGGCCACATTACTTTTAACTCTTCTACGACACGGTTTGCGAATTCTCGTCCGTTATCTGATTGAAGCACAGAAGGCGCACCTATAGTACAAAATATATCGGAGAGGAGGGACAGGACAAGGAGATTGTGCGCTACTTCCTGTGCTGTTTTTGTGTGTAGGGGACGAAGAATCACAAATTTTGTCAAATGATCTTGGTAGTTTAAAATATACTTGTAATCACGGTCAGGACACGTCTGCATGTCTACAAGATCCACTTGTCCCCGTGCGTGAGTCTCTTTAAATAATAACGGTTTAACGACGAGTCCCTTTTTAGGCTGACTCTTTTTCTTGTGACACGTTTCACATAAATCCAAGTAATAGTTTACGCACTCTTTTGTGACATTTGCATACTTTTTATTTAAAGCTTTCAATGTGAGATCTCTACCACCATGACCACATTCCTGATGAGCACATTCAATCACATCGAATAACTCGTCATCCGTAACGTAGTATTGTATATTTTTTGTATCTGACAATGGCTTAATCAATTTTTTTTCGTCCCCGAAACAAACAACGTCGTAGCGTTTGAGACGGCGATACTGCAAAGACGTTTTCTTTTTAGCTACTTTAGCGGACTCTACCTCACTGATAATCTGCTCATACAACTGTTTGTTTTTTATGTGAAATGAACACTTATTTTTATTCAAATTAGAAATTTTCTCTTTAAACTTGACTTTTAAAGCTTCTTTATCCACGTTTTTAGTAACAACAACACCGTTTGATTCACTCATCTTCAATTTTACACAATTACACGCCCGCACGCTCAATGAACGAACATGAAATGACAAAACAATCGGTCGGAACACCGCGGTCCGCGAGAGACATTATGAACCTGTTTAAACATGTTCAGATCAACGTTTGACCGAGAATTGCAGTCGCTTCTAGGATTGACTAGGCCAAAACCGAAACAGAATAATTTACTTTCGACGTTTGACTGAAAAGTTAGGAGCTCCTGGGTTTGACTAAAAATACTTCAGGCAAAGGGCGAAATTGAAATGTATTTCGGGGATTGCCTGATGGCTTTGGCCAAACCTAGGATAAACCAGTCCTTCCGCGAAGAGACTGTGTATCGGACTTTGACTATAACATATAGAGTGATTCAAGAGGAAGGTTTTAGTATATAATTTATTAGGTTTGAGACAAAGCGGGCGACGCCGCGGGCGGTAAGCTAGTTACATAATAAAGGAAATAACTCTAAATTCTTAATTAAACAATTTCTAAATACCATGTTTGTAAAGCAAATAAAGGTAAGTTCATCACCATGTTACATAAACTGTCAAATTGCGTGAGGAATATGTGTTATATGCGTTGTAAGCAAGTAGCCTGTATTTCGGTAAATAATGTATAACTAACTAGCTTTCCGCCCCCGTACATCAGTCAGAATCGACATTCGAAATCGAAAATTTAACAATAATTCCAAAAGTTTTCAAACTTCGGTCAAGTGAATGGTTCATTGGGACGACAATAAATCTCATTTTGCAACCTTGTCCGCAGTCCGGAACATTGTTAAAATTGCAATTAAATTATTTTTTTGCTGTATGGTCGTGAAAAAAATTCCAAAAGTTCTGCAAACTTGGGAAAGTTTTCGATATAATATTTTATATCACGTATTAAATTTGCAACCAATCTAAGTGTACGGAACATTGTTAAAATTGCAATTAAATTATTTTTTGCTGTATGGTTGTGAAAAAAATTATTAATTATTTTTAATTCGTGGTCATTTTTTCGAGTAAGGTGGTCTCGGAATAATTACAAAAGTTTTGGAACTTGGTTGCAAACTTCGAAAACATCTATTCTGATGCATTTACAAATTTGCAACCTCATTCAGTTTAATAAAAAAAAAACATTAATATTCAATATCAAAAGATGTTCCATACACTGAGATTGGTTGCAAATTTAATACGTGATATGAAATATTAAATCGAAAACTTCTCCAAGTTTGCAGAACTTTTGGAATTTTTTTCACGACCATACAGCAAAAAATAATTTAATTGCAGTTCCGGACTGCGGACAAGGTTGCAAAATAAGATTTACTGTCGTCCCAATGTACCATTCACTTGACCGAAGTTTGAAAACTTTTGGAATTATTGTGAATTGATTGTCTTGACTGACTGGAGTACCGGTGACGTCCGCATTGTCTAAAACCTAATCTATACTAATATTATAAAGCTGAAGAGTTTGTTTGTTTTTTTGAACGCGCTAATCTCAGGAATTACAGGTCCAATTTGAAAAATTATTTCGGTGTTAGATAGCCCATTCATCGAGGAAGGCTATGGTCTATATATTATCATCACGCTAAGACCAACAGGAGCGGAGCACTGCGGGTAAAACCGCGGAGCACAGCTAGTAAATTATATACTAAAACCTTCCTCTTATATCACTCTATCTATTAAAAAAACTGCATTAAAATCCGTTGTACACAACTACAGTTTTTACTACAGACAGTGAAAATTGAAATCTCAAAAGTTAAACAAGAAATGACCAAAGAAATGTAAGCTTTAAAAGTGTTTATGGATGGTATCTTTTGAATTGCTAGGAATATTATCCTCTAATCAAAATTAAAATTTTCTTTTTCATTTTCACGTAGCCAATTTTTTTCATAAAACCTGAAATTTGGTGGATCAAACATACAAATACATTAGATAATTCTATATTTCTGAAAAATACTTTCATTTTAGTTGTATATTGAACAAAGACGTAATATTTGGCACCAATGGCACATATGTTATAGTAGGGGAGCCCAAGAGGGGATTTTGGGATTTACTCGAGCGCGTCAGATTACTATAAGGGACGGTACCTTAGCTATTCATTAGTACCTCTAGTCAATATGAGCAGTTATGGTTGGTGGGTGCGCTCAGGGGCCCCGCTGGAAAATTTGAATAATCCATAATTCCCTAAGGTTGAGCTCGAATCGTCAGATTAGCGAAATGGGGACTTCTTATATTGTAATTAACCCCCCCATATATTAATCTGACGCGCTCGAATAATATTACTTTAATTTTTTACCCTTTCTTCATAGCGATTAAATCGCCACTTAAATCGTCAGATTAACGTATACTTTTTTTCAGTGACGTCCTGGAGCATGCAAAATATCAATATCTAACGCGCTTGAGTATTTCCAAGCCAATTTTTTTCTTTTTTAAATTAAAAAAAATCAAAAAACCCTTCCCCACCGCTAAAAGTGAAAACATTATAGGACCTTTTTTTCTCGCTATGGTCTAATCTACCAATTCTAATAGGTTCCCGTGACGCTCGAGTAAATCCACATTTAGCATCCTGGGCTCCCCTACTATTATGGGCGGGTGACATCAGAACAGGTTTCAATAAATACGGAACACAATATTATTTGTTCAAAACTTTCACTGAATATAATTTTTAACACGCCTTTATTAGTTTCATCTGTATGTTTGTAACCGACTCCTTTACACGATTGTGACCTACTTTAAACGGACATATTTAATTCAAACTTTGTACACTTATCAAGGATCAGTTGCAAATTAAAAGTAATTTTATGAGTTCATCATCTGAGTTATTGTATACTTTTTTAAACTGTTTTTATTAATTCTATTGTACAGTAGATTCATTACTGCAACCAATAGAGCGGCAATGTAGAGCTGAATTAAATAGCTTTTATTGTAAAAATAAGCCTGAAAATTTTGGAGGAATGTAAATGTGGATAAATGAAAAATTTAAATTTAACTGCACATGACCATTGATCAAGTCGGTGGAGGAAAACATCGAATCAAAGTGGACTGACATTGTAAACAATTATTGCAACTTTAAAAGTATGTAAAAAAGTCTCAATTAATAAATATTTTTCATGCACGCATTTGTTTTATTGTAATGGGTACCATTCACAGGCGCACCCATCCGCTGGATTTGTAGCTGGCGACAAGTCCGCGGACAAATCTGCGTGTGTATGTGTAGTTGTGCGCGGCTCGCGGCTCGGCGCGGCGCTCGCCGTCTGGAGACGCGAGCGCCGCGCCGGACAAATCCGTACCTACGTGTGTGTGCGCGCGCGGATTTGTCGGTGAACTTGTCAGTCATTCGCCATATACATAATTAATTTTATAAATAACTAGCTTTCCAGCCGCAGCTTCGCCCGCGCAGTCAAAGAAAAACCCGCATAGTTCCCGTTCCCGTGGGATTGCCGGGATAAAACCTATCCTATTTCCCGGGGTAAAAAGTAGCCTATGTCCTTTCTCGGGTATCAAAATATCTCTATACCAAATTTCATGCAAATTGCTTCAGTAGTTAAGGCGTGATTGAGTAACAGACAGACAGAGTTACTTTCGCATTTATAATATTAGTATGGATTAAAAGAATTCATAAATCACAACGCATTTATTTATTTATGGTGGATTCTAGATAACAGATTTCGATTTTTAGAGTAACGTCTCTAGTAAGTATTTAAAAAGAAAAAAGGTTCAGTTCTTTAAATCAGAAAATGTTTATTATGTTAAGAATGGTTTATTAGTAAAATCAAATATAA
The DNA here is from genome assembly GCA_907164665.1 of Colias nastes. NCBI lineage: Eukaryota > Metazoa > Arthropoda > Insecta > Lepidoptera > Pieridae > Colias > Colias nastes. The sequence continues at coordinate 28,475 of CAJQZM010038643.1, forward strand.
AAATTACTCGTATCGGTCATTATTATTATAAATGTATTATTTTAATTGAAAAAAGTTAAACAAATGTGCAGTTCTAGTTCGTTCGTTCTTTTTTTCTTCGTTGTTTCAGCCATTCCTTTGCCCACACGCGCTTTTTTTTTCTGCGTTAAAAGTATTGCACCGACTACTAGAGCCAGAGAGCTTTTTTTCGTGGTAGGATAGATACGTGCAAGGCTCACCAAAGTTCACAGTCGACTGGACTACAACTCGGCGCTCGTGTAGTGTGTGGGCGATGACGGATTTGTCCACGGATTGGTACGGCTCGGGGCTCGGCTCGCGGTGCGTGTAGTGAATGCCGGGCTTAACATCTTTCTTGTTTTCTCTGGATAAATGTTATTCTTATCTTATAACTGAGTGTCGCCTCTATTATGGTTTAAAAAAAGTTAATAATATACTTAACTTCACTACATAGTATAAAACAAAGTCGCTTTCTCTGTCCCTATGTCCCTAATCTTTAAAAATACGCAACGAATTTTGATGATTTTTTTAATAGATAGAGTGATATAAATTTATAGATAGAGTGATTCAAGAGGAAGGTTTTAGTATACAGGGTGTCCCACTGTTGGTATACTAAGCTCAAAGGAGGTTATAGTTTTGCATACGCTGAGTACGTAAAAATACTTATAAAATTCCAGACGCATTTTTTTCAAATAGATGAATTCTTAAAACTCTATGTGTACACCCATAACAAGCAACCCGCCCAACTTTGCCACCAGCAAGTGACGTATCGTTTAAGATTATGTTTTCATAGACAAAATGCTCACATTAGCGAAGCGGTATATGCCGGCTGCGCGAAGCTAGAGAAGAAAACATGGATTTTCAGGAAAAATTTAGCAAAAAATTTTAGACGTAATTTTGTTAAGTATTTTTTACGTGATCAGTGTATGCAAAACTACAAGTCCCTTCGCGCTTAGTATACCAATAGTGGGACACCCTGTATAATTTACTAGGTTTTAGACAAACCGGGCGAAGCCACAAGCGGAAAGCTAGCATACAATAAATGTTAACATAACTGTGTAATGTGTACTGAAAGTAAATAAGAATGAAGTACTATTACGTAATACACAGTAAATATTTATTTTTATTACATAAAGGGCTTGTTACAAAACGAAAGAGAAATCACATTTTTAGCAGTATTACCATGTATGTATTCAATAAGTTAAAACTCCTTTAAAGTTTTATAAGTACTTTTAAGGCTTTTGATATCTTTTTCAAATATTTACATTTTAGTTAATTTTATTTGAATTTGAATTTTGAATTCAAAACTTAAATGTCATTGGAGCTTTTTGTGTTTTCACATTTCACAAAGTTTTAATTTCATATTATTTCGAAATTGATGACAAGATTTAAACTGCTTACTTTTCAATTGTTTTTATTTAACTTATAGAATGAATAAAAGTGTTTATATTTTAATAAGTCATTTGTCCGGACTCTACATAAATTGCTGTTCTTTTAATGGTGTTAATAATAAGCCTGTTATTGGATTCTGTTTCGTTATTGAGTAAAAAATTAATTTTTATTTGCCTATTATAATATAACAGTAGTCAACTATATTATAATACTAGCTGTGCCCCGCAGTTTTACCCGCATTGCTCCGCTCCTGTTGGTCTTAGCGTGATGATATAATATAGTCCATAGCCTCGATAAGTAGATCGTAGAAGTTAGAAGATCTTAAAGTTAATTATTTTTTCAAATCGGACCCGTGGTTCCTGAGGATTGCGTGTTCAAACAAACAAACAAACTCAGCTTTATAGTATAAGTATAGGATGTGTTTTTTATTTAGATAAGACTTTTCCCAAGCCTATCCTACTATTTATTGTTACATATAGCATTTCAAAATCTTGTAAATATTATAGAAATGTCAGGGAAATGTCAACAAGGTCATTATATGACTTTCACAGTCGGTAAGGCCAGGGGGCGCTTTCTCTAGAGTCTAGATGGTCACCATGAGTGAGAGTAAGCGGGATGCTGGGACACTTTCAAAATCAAATTGGAAGATTTATTTATTTAATGAGACTGGACTTAAACACACTTTTGAAACAATAGCTGGTTTAGTATTACGGTTTATAATGTACAGTTGGGAAAGCAAATTGGGTAGTATATAGATGGTGGTATTTCGCATAAAAAGACTGCAAGGATTTGATAAATATACACACATAAAGGTTGTAGAATTAATTGTACGTTCCTGATTTTGAATGAACGGATAGGTATTTGTTTTCACGTAAAAACGAGCAATCTAATTTGGACGAAATTTTAACAACTTTTTGCTACTATTCCTTAAACATTCTTCTTACTTCATTAAAATATAAATATGTTTCAATGTATTTTACGATGTATTTTAAAAAGCTTTTTAGCAATTACATACTAACATACCTATCATGTAATTATCCTCTGTCTACCATTTTCTTTATTTTATTTAAAAACACATAAAAGGATAGTGAAAGATAGAACAAATTCATCTACCCTGCTGTATGTAGCTGTATACCGCATATAAGTTTTTTATCAACTTTTTAATCTTATGAGACTGTACTAAAAAAAACACCAAGATTGAATAAATGAACGTGAAAACGATGTGTGTGTGTGACAATCATTTCTTTTTATTTTTTTATGAGACTATCCTAAAAAATCCCACATTGTGGTCACCCCGATTGCATAACAAACAACATTCCAAGATAATGACCGCAGAACGGATCTCGGACCCATCCTTAAAGTCCCATAACTTCATTGACATGCTAATTCTTTATTCTGTTTGTTGGTGGAAACCACGGAAACACATTGTTTTGAACAGTCGAGTCATCTTTACGGTATTATGAAAGATAGATGACGATATCCTTTAATTCTAGTAATAATAGTTAATTTATGAATATCAAGTATTATGTACTATGTTTCTTTCTTTTTACGCAAAAACAGATGATCAAATCTAGATGAAATTAAATGAAAGAGTACTTAAAACACCATTCTTTATTACATAATATAACAAAAATTAATAGCTTATAGTATAGTTCCATCAATTCTGGCTCCTCGTTGTCCTGCTGCATCCCGGCTGCTTCATTTTTAAGAAAAGGAGTGTGAAAGCTTCATTATGATGACCCGATGACCTACGTATAATTTTAACATACTAGCCTATAGCCTTCCTCGATAAATGAGCTATCTAACACCGAAAGAATTTTTCAAATAGGACCAGTAGTTCCTGAGATTAGCGCGTTCATACAAACAAACAAACTCTTCAGCTTTATAATATTAGTATACCTTAACCATTCTTTTACGTACGCAAATAAGTATTTTAAGTTCAAAAATAACAAAATCGGTACAGACTTTTTTACGTTTTAGCGAAACAAATAACTATTAATTTTTATTTTCTTAATATATTATATTTACACGAACAGAAATAATATCAAACATATTCATATAGTATATGAATATGTTTGATATTATTTCTGTTCGTGTAAATACATTAGATAACATATTCATTCATCGAGAAAAGCATAATATTCATATCTAATTTTTCCATTCATGGAAATCGAAGCTACACCTTCTAAAAGTTCAAAGTCCACTATACCAAGTTAACAACTTATGATCTAAGCTCGAATACTAGCTGTGCTCCGCGGTTTCACCCGCTTGTCTCCGCTTCTGTTGGTCTTAGCGTGATGATATAATATAGCCTATAGCCTTCTCGATAAATGGGCTATCTAACACCGAAAGAATTTTTCAAATAGGACCAATAGTTCCTGAGATTAGCGCGTTCAAACAAACAAACAAACAAACTCTTCAGCTTTATAATATTAGTGTAGATTACGTCATACTGGCGAAAGTGAATACAACTTTCATGTTAGCTTTAAGCTCTGCCCTCTGGTGCTTAACCGAATTATTTGCAATCATATTAAAATTGCAAATTGTCTGTTATGAAATTGCTGAACGGATTTCGATGGATTTCTGTTAAGAGATCCTTCCTGCTAATATAATAAATGCAAAAGTTTGTGAGGATGGATGCATGTGTATGTATGTATGTTTGTTACTCTTTTACGCATATACTACTGAACCGATTACAATGAAATTTAGCACACATATTATGTGTTTTACCCGCAGTGCTCCGCTTCTGTTGGTCATGATAATATATAGCCTAAATAGCCTTCCTCGATAACTGGGCTATCCAACATCGAAAGAATTTTTCAAATCGGACCAGTAGTTCCTGAGCTAAACACGTTTAAACAAACAAACTCTTCAGCTTTATAATATTAGTATAGATAAAATCCAAACAAGTCCTAGATATTTAGACTAAATTTATTACCTAGGTCAAGTATGCAACCAGGATATAATATTACATAAAGAAAGAAAGTCGCCATCTTGTGTTACATAATTTTACGCATTTACGCTCATTTACAAGTGCTGTCTCTCTTTGGATGTTCTGAAAACCAGTAGCACAATATACAGATACAACCAGTAGGGAAACTTCATACAAACGTTCGAAATGGCTCACGCACACAAGCAAGCGTGTTTACGAGAATCGTAAGGGTATTATGACAATTGATAGATATAAGAATACCCTTATGATTCTCGTAAACGCGCTTGCTTGTGTGCGTGAGCCATTTCAAACGTTTGTATGAAGTTTCCCTACTGGTTGTATCTGTATATTGTGCCAGTAGTTTGATTTTTTATTTTTTGATTTATATTTTATTTTTTGATTTTTTATTTTATTTTTGTTTGATTGATATGGTTGGTGCGTGAAATTGTTTGTATTAGGTAATTATATGCGCTGTTTGGTTTGCAGTTTTTGACGTTTTTTTTTTATGCTGCGATAGGGGAGCGCCACGATCTTCGCCTGATGGTAAGCTGAGATGTGGCCTAAGATGGAGCGTGCTTCCCTAGAATGTACCTGTTCACTCTCCTCTTGAAAACCCCCATATTGTACTCATCGGGGAACATCTGTATGTTGGTTGATAATATAGTATATATTTGCATGTTTTTATGAAAAAAAAAAAGATCGTGTGTGCTGAGCAAGCGTGTCAGAAGTGAAACAAAGATACCAAAATCGTCGCCTTATTCCATGACGTGACGGTATTGCTATGACGCGACCTTCAAATTTTTCTCTCAACTCACCTAAAGAAGTTTCACTTTAAACAGTTATAAATTGCTTAATACATTCATGCTGTTTTTGATAATTGTAAAAGTTTAATATATGACTCTACATTCATAAAAAAACTCTTTCGTGCACAAACAGCTTATCGTTTTTGTTTATACCTAATTTTGTTTAGAGATTATCCAGATACCAAGCGAATGAAGCCACGATCGAGCTACATAAAATTAAAAAATAATCTTTCTATTTTGCCAGAGTTTTAAAAGTTCCTATCCTATCGAAAGATTAATTTTGTCAAGAATTATGAAGATTTTTTAGCTCGCTTTCCAAAGTATGAAGCCCCAATGAAGCTAGTTAAAAATAACTATTAGTTTAAAAAACTAAATAAAACGGTAACTAATAAACTCATGAAATTATTGTATTGTCACCGATCCTTGATAAGTGTACAAAGTTTGAATTAAATCTGTCCGTTTAAAGTGGGTCAGAATCGAGTCTAAAGGAGTCGGTTACATACAAACATAAGCTAATATATAAGTATAATAATATCTCTATATCGTTGAGCTTTTAAAAGCTTATAAAATACATAATTAATCTCTATTTCCTATATATTTCCGGATATTCTCCCACGCATTTCGCGCCACTTATCACAGAGTATACTACTATGGTATACGAAAGAGGTCTTACAAGTTTTTGGTGTAAGGCTTTCTTCTTTCATCTCAGTGTGTGGCGACCTTCCGAACAGAACACACGTTTATTTAAGTATTATTAAGTGTTGTGTGTTGTGTAGTGCCATTTGGATTTAGTGAATATAATGGTATGTTTATTTTAATTATTCTGGAATTGTGTGCTTTGGAAAAGCGTTGTTGTTTGTACGATGTAGAGAATTTGAGAGGTGTTGAAAATTGTTTAAAGTTGTTTCTTGTAGGGTTTTTATTAAATGTGTATTTATTATTTGCTTTGTAAATTACTGGTTAATAAATCAGAGCTGAGCTTTTAAGACAAAAGTGCGTGCGTAAATTTTTATTGAAATTTTCAATGTATCTCTACATTTTTACTGCAGTAATCGGTGAAGGAAAACTTAGTAAGGAAACAACTTTTACGAGTTTTAAAATGTGAGCGTGAATTTTTATTAAATTTTTTTAATTTATCGATTTGTCTCTGCTCAAATTCGTGAAAGAAAACATAGGAAACCGGTATTTCTAAGAAGTAAGAATCAAAAATTTTGACATGTGACATCTGCCCGCACTTGGCCAGCGTGGTGGATGGCCTAGAGGTGGAGGTGTATAGGAGGCCCGTGTCCCAGCAGTGGGAACGTATATGGGCTGATGATGAAAATTATTATTACTTATACACACTGTATGAAAATTGTATATGTTTAATTATGATTGAACTAGCTTTCCACCCGTAGCTTCGCCCGCCTTTTAAAAGAAAAACCAGCATAGTTCCCGTTCCGTGTGATTTCCGGGATAAAACCTATTCTATGTAACCTATTCTATCCAAGTTACCCTCTATATGTGTACTAAATTTCATTGTAATCGGTTCAGTAGTATTTGCGTGAAAGAGTAACAAACATACATACATACATACACATACATCTATCCTCACAAACTTTCGCATTTATAATATTAGTAGATACGATACGATAGTGAAAGAATTAAGAATGAAGAAGAACATTCAATCCACTGTGGTTTAAAAGTATTGTATAAAAAAAAAATGTGTGCGTGTACTAGTGTACACACGTAAGAAGTGAAACTTCTTTATGACCTTATTTTTCAAAAAATAATTTACTATATGCAACTACAGAAATACGTCGAATCACGCGTGGTAGGGATAAGAAAAAGATGGCGCGTAACGGAAAAATGTCACGCGTAACGAAAAAATGTTACCCTAAATTTTTTTCCAACCCCGATAAAGAAGTTTCACTTCAATAAGCACATGTGCTATTAGCCCTGTGGTTTCACCTACGAACAAAACCACGGACAATAGCTAGTATTAGTATAGCTTATTTGTTATTCTGTAACCTACAACAATGGCAAGTTTCATCAACTTCCGTTTAGTTGTTCTTGCGTGAAAGAGTGACAAACATACATCCTGGATACATTCTTACAAACTTAATTGAACTTTAGGCGCGTTGAGAGTAAAATTTCAAGGTCGCGTCATGGCAATACCGTCACGTCATGTAGTAAACGACGATTTTGGAATCTTTGAATCTTGCCAAAGAAGTTTCACTTCTTCCACGTGTGATCGGCCCACACGCTCTTTTTTTGATTATTATGTGCACTAGTGATTCGTCCCGGCTTTGCCCGTGGTACATACATAGCCTAGTACTCAAGGATCGCACGTACATATCGATCATTTTTTTAAATCAGTGCACCTAGTAGTTCCTTATATTTGCGCGGTCAAACGTACAAACTCTACAGTTTCATTATTTTTATAATACCTAATAATTAATATTAATATGAACAGTTTTTTTTAAATTATCTTTCTCTTTAAAATTTGCATATACATATTTTAATATATTCATAATATAAAAATGAATCGCAAAATGTGTTGGTAAGCGCATAACTCGAGAACGGCTGAACCGATTTCGATAATTCTTTTTTTATTATATTCCTTGAAGTACGAGTATGGTTTTTATGTAGAGAAAACGTAAATATGTACCACGGGCGAAGCCGGGGCGGACCGCTAGTTCATAATAAAATTGTATAACAACTATACTTTCGAAAATAAGAAGAATTATTACCTTAATTATATAATTTTTTCATAATTATAATTAACACATGAATTACATTACGTCAAGTTCATTTGTTTTATAAATTAACTAGCTTACCGCCCGCGGCTTCGCCTACATTGTCTAAAACCTAATAAATTATAAACTCAAACTCAAACATTTATTTATTCAATTAGACTTCTTTTAGAAGCACTTTCGAATCGTCATTACATATTTTTAACAATTACCACCGATTCGGAAAGCAGTATCTATGGAGAAGAACCGGCAAGAAACTCCATAGTTGCTCTTTTAAAATCATGTCAATATTACAATTCAATTTTACATTATAGGTAACTTATATCTAACTACATAATATATCATAATATGCCAAAGAACTGTCCTGTGGTATATAATATATATACTCAAACCTTCCTCTTGAATCACTCTATCTATTGAAAACTACCGCATCAAAATCCGTTGCGTAGTTTTAAAGATTTAAGCATACAAAGGGACATAGGGACAGAGAAAGCGACTTTGTTTTATACTATGTAGTGATTGTTCATCTGCATCATTATAATTAAAACATGAATTGTATTGCATTACGTCAAGTTCATTATAAATTAATTTATACAATGTTAATAAAGGAATAGTTTTAATAAACTTTAACATACGAGTTATTTAAAGTGTTATAAAAACATTATTACTGTAATTAACGAACTTTTTATACTTTAAAATTATTTTTATATTATCCATGCATTTGAAAGTTTTGGTATGTTTTATTTACTCTTTCATCCAAAAACTAATAAATGTATGATTAATAAGACACGTAATAAACGTAGGGATTTCCGGGATAAAAAGTAGTCTATGTCTTACTCTGGGTATTGAGCTAATCTACTTACCAAATTTTATTGTAATCGGTTCAGTAGTTTTAACGTGAAAGAGTAACATCCATCCTCACAAACTTTCGCGTTTATAATATTAGGTAGTAGGATTTATCGATGTACAATGTGAACATACTTGCGTGATTAAGCTAGTTTAATAAAAAGCTCATCTTTTGTTGTTACTTTCATTCGTCGTAAGGAAAACCTAAACGGTCAGTGACCTCGCTCACTTGAAGCATTCTATATACTAGTCGTGTGCCGCGGTTTTACCCACATTTCTCCGCTCCTGTTGGTCTTAGCGTGATGATATATAGCCTATAGCCTTCCTCGATAAATGGGCTATCTAACAGTGAAATAATTTTTCAAATCGGACCCGTGGTTTCTGAGATTAGCGCGTTCAAACAAACAAACTCTTCAGCTTTATAATATTAGTATTGATAGATACATATATTATATATAATACAAAATCAATTCTATTCAAGATATTTGCTACACGTTTAATAATTTAGTGAAACAAACAATAATGATGACGTAATAAACTCTACATTATGAAAAACCGGTTCTAAGTAAAAACGGAAAAAGCCCAAACATATAGTAAAATAAATAATTTCTCAATATATATTCGAGTATACTTTCACTGGATCTCATTAACATAAACACATATTTGACAATTTCACACCTGTTTCTGAAGAATACGTTGAATTTACTATGCCTTCGGTTTTGTAATATTTCAAACAAGCTTTCGCGGTTTCCGCGTAGCCATGGAAAACCCCGCATAGTTCCCGTTCCCATGGGATTTTCGTGATAAAACCTATCCTATGTCCTTCCTCAGGTCTCCAGATATCTCTTTACCAAATTTGAAGTTTTAGCACGGACATACATACAGATAAACAGACAATTCTTAAAACTACATTTTTGGAGAATTTGAAAATCTTGGACAGGATGCCTAATATACGGAAAAAATTACGAACATGTAGTTTTTTTCATTAATACTTAAGTACAATAGAAAACAAATTAACCCACTTAAGTTATTCAAACTAAGGCTAAGTTAACCGGACATACATCGGTCACTTGACGATTTCTACTTGGGTTAATTTCACTTAACTCTAACTGACTTAATCACCTAATTAATAATTATAAGTGTATTGGTTTAGTGTTTTCTTTATTGTAATTATTTAGTATTCAGCTGAATCTATTTATATCGAATACTAGTGCGTGTTTTTTATTATGTAGCTAGGTACTAGCTGTGCCCGCGGTTTTTCCCGCGTGGCTCCGCTCCTGTTGGTCTTAGCGTGATGATATATAGCCTATAGCCTTCCTCGATAAATGGGCTGTATAACAGCGATTTTTTTTCATATCGGACCAGTAGTTCCTGGGATTAGCGCGTTAAAATAAACAAACAAATAACGCTATCTGCTCACGATATCTCATCAAAATCGTTCCAGCAGTATCAGATAAAACAATAAACACACAAACAGACATTTAATTAAATAATGAAAGAACAACGCCAAGATTAGCCTCAAGATACAGATATAATTGTTATTTATATACAAAAACACAAACTTTCATATACGTATAATAAAAATCTGTTATTTCGGCATAAATAGACACTTAATTTTTTATCTGTATCTTTATAGATTCAAAACCACAACAAGATGCTTTCACTAATATCCGATTACTACATAGTTAATGTTTGGTTATTACTATTTTGTTAAACTGAGGTTTAAGTAAACGTAGTTTAACCAATTGTTATTTAAAAATCATTTTACGTTATGTTTTTCATGGACTCGTTCTCAGCTGTGAGTGCTGTTGAACTTTTCCTGAAAAAATCTAACTACATATGATTATATCATACCTATTTGTAGTACTTTTCCCGTCATTCGCAATTTACTTACTTACTCCGGACAACTCTAAATTAACAATTTTTAGCATTCCGTCCGCGTTGTTCATGTGAATGAGATATGTTTCAGCGGTAAAGAGTGGTACTTATATGTCACAATCTCCAAATTCAAAATTCATATTATAGTCCAGGATCCTTCGCCCATTTTTGCAAGTGATTACTATCAAGCTAATTTTCCGTGAGTAGCTTTATTTTGATGAGACGCCCAATAATTTCATGTACGAAACTCTCGATTGTGGTAGCTTACAGAGGTAACAAGGATAAAAATTTTTGATTTGATGGTTCTCAAATATTTATTACGCAATTTGTAGGACAATATGTCTGTTGAATTATATAAGTATTAAATAAGTGAAAACAAAAAAATCAGCTGGTTAGTAATCATTTATGATGACCTCGTTATCGATACACATTGGAAAGGGGGACTCTTTGATCAAACCATAGATTTTGTAGGACAAATATTTTTTCGAATAATTTAGATAATTATCTTGAGATTGAACAAAAAAAAAACATTCATTTAGTAATAAATATTTGAGAACCATCAAATCAAAAGATTTTATCCTTGTTACCTCTGTTAGCTACCACCATCGAGAGTTTCGTACATGAAATTATTGGGCGTCTCATCAAAATAAAGCTACTCACGAAAAATTAGCTTGATAGTAATCACTTGCAAAAATGGGCGAAGGATTCTGGACTATTATACATAGGAATTGTATACTATGAATTTTAAGCATAACAAATTTTGTAAAGAGAGGGCTTAAGACCTGACAACGGACAGAGGATAGATTTTATCCAGGAAATCCCACGGGAACGGGAACTATGCGCGTTTTTGCGTGCGCACTTTGGCTTACGCGGACGAAGCTTCGTGCGGAAATGTAGTTCATAACTAAAGTTTAAACACAGTTTAAACTACATTTTACTTTCCGTGGTTTAACCGACCGTCACACTCGCCACGGTTAAGGCCAACGCTCGGAGATCAAATCTTACGCAACACACTTTCAATTTCTTGTAAATTATATATGAAAGGTCGGTTTCGAAATATGAGATGGTGCCGGCTTTTTAATGGAGTTAAACCGGTTTAAAGAGTGTTTTTGAAGAGTGAATGAGAATTTATTGTGTAAGAAAAAGTTTATGAAATTAAAAATAATACCTAGGTAGTCTTAGGGCTTATTTTTCAATCCCTGGTTAAAGTTTACCCGTCCAAATAATTATTACACGATAATATTAAAATGTCACCTGTAAACTGTAAAATACGGGCAATTAGAATACGTTTTGGAAATGGTAGTTTTTTTCAAACTCAAACATTTATTTATTCAATTAGACTTCTTTTAGAAGCACTTTCGAATCGTCATTACATATTTTTAACATTTACCACCGATTCGGAAAGCAGTATGTATGGAGAAAAACCGGCAAGAAACTCCATAGTTTAATACGTTATTCGACGAACAAGCTTTAACCAAGGATTGAAAAATCAGCCCTTAATAAATACGATGTTGATGGCAAAAACACAGATATAAAATTCTGATTTATTTCAAATCACCTCATCATCATTGTTTTAATACCTAGCACCAATATTTTTCCATCATTGTGTTTTACCATTTTTATTTCCTCGGATTCAAAAATTTTAGTTTACCTAAGTAAGTAGGTATATAAAAACAAAAGGTTGAAATTACACTACAAAATATGTACATTTTACACTACAGTACATATCTATACTAATATTATAAAGCTGAAGAGTTTGTTTGTTAGTTTGAACACGCTTATCTCAGAAACTACTGGTCCGATTTGAAAAAAATTATTCGGTGTAAGATAGCCCATTTATCGAGGAAGGCTATAATATCATCACGCTAAGACCAAAAGGAGCGGAGCAATGCGGTTAAAACCGCGGGGCACATTATACTCTTGAATTTACCGATTCAATCCGTTCACATTGTTTTATAAAGTATTGAATTGAGTTTGCGTGATTAAATTTATTGTTATTGCCTCAAAACACGCGAAGGAAAGTTATTTCTTTAAATTGTATAAAATATATTTTTGATTGACTACAAAAACTGATTGTCCTTGATACAGTAGTAGAGACTTAAAAGTTTTTAAGCCTAACTAACGTCTAGCGGTCCGCCCCGTCTTCGACCGTGTTAGGTACCTACATGTAAGAAAGAAAGAAAAAAAGCTTTATTGCCAACAAAAACTTAGACTACCTTAACTTAAAAAGTATACAGATATTAGGCAATCGGAACAGACGCAGCCATGCTGTGGGCTAACACCCGAACAGCGCTGATTTTCAGTCTGCCCGCGTATTTTTCCGACGTCCTACATTTATATAAATACTAACCATAAAAATTACATCTACAGTTCTTATCAATAACAATAAATGAAATAAAACGTATATGTAAATGTATAAATTTATTTTAAACTCACGTGCGTGGTTATAATAAATACTCTTTTCTTGTATCAACAAAAACTATAATTCATATAAATCTTAATATATTATTTAATACGAACAATTTCACGGGTATACACTAGTATACTGTACATAAACAAGCCAACCCCTGACATGAAAGAATAACTAGTTTCTCACAATTCTATCTTTAGAAAGCGAAGTCATGACCCCCTTGTTATACAACTAGTGTTATAGACTTATTAATTACTAGCTGTGCTCCGCGGTTTTACCCACTGTGCTCCGCTCCTGTTGGTCTATAGCCTTCCTCGATAAATGGGCTATCTAACACCGAAAGAATTTTTCAAATCGGACCAGTAGTTCCTGAGATTCGCCTTCGCGTTTTTTTACAAAAGCGAGGCAATAAAAAATTAAAAAATTTTACTTACATTCTTTCAAATGAAACACAAGCTTTATTTATTTTAATGTATACTAACACATACATACGTAAAAACGGTACAATCCATTGTGATATTTAATAATAATTTGAAATGAATATTTAATAAAAATAGAGACATCAGAACCACCACAACTTTAGGGTGCTTTTCCACCAATAATGTGCGAGGAGTAGCGAGGAATGTGTTTGTAAATAACCAATAGTATCGCTTCAAACGAGTTACGGCCCTGCCTTCATACAAAACTGCTGAATACGCCGTTCGCACGGGAATAGAATGTGGGTGCGATTTCCCTTAGTTAGCATCCAAGCTTACGTCTTTATAATTATTATAATGTATAGATTCATTCTTTAACTCCGGTCTGCATCGTGCAGACATGGGTGTAAAAGTCTCACTTTAGTTAATAAATGTAGTTAATAAAGTAAATCTGGTTTTCTTTTGGGGCCTCCGGCTGCGGGACATGTAATTGGCGCAGTCGGTAGGATACTCGGGTCGCCCGGCGGGAAGATATCCGAAATAAATATCGGTTCCGAGGCCCCGCGCGGCCGACCGGTTTTTTTAAAAACCCAAGCGAGTATCCAGAATCTACGGTTCCTGCGGCCTGGAGGCTATATCAAAACATCGATCCCGAAAAGTAACCAGATTAAATGGTAAGTACATAGAATAGTTCTGTGTTGCTTCCTTTTACTAGTTTATATTATTTTTTAATCCTAATTTCCTTTCCATGATTTTCCATCCGTGAAAGTCAAATTCCCAAGAGCACTACATTGAGTTAGGCTGTTCGTGGACTAGTTTTAGATTATTTTAATAGTAGAGATTTACTTTAAAATTAATTATATTATTAACTAGATTAGATACTTATTAACTAGATTATAAAGTTATGTTAATTATAAGTACTGCTGAAGGTAGTGAATAGCCTAATTTCTTAATCAATGATAAATTGAATAAAATTACAATGAACTCGAATAGCATACCCAAAATTGAATAGGCATTTAAAATACATTAGGTAATAAATAATTTCAGGATCAAAAAGACAAAACCACTCTATATATTACATTTCGCTTCATGAATCGGTGTCTAGAAATCATCATAAAGGCAAAACGTACCTACAATTTATATAAAAAAAAATCTACATGCTTTTATTCGCGGTTTATAGGAGGCTTTAGGTTCAAGAATTCAATGTATGCGGCCAATTTCAATTGAAAAAACGTTTAAAAATTGTGTCAAATAAGTTTTTCATTTCAGTTCATTTAATTTAATCATTAGAATTTTTGTACGAAGAATAAATGCATCTTATTTATAGAATAAAAATAATTTTAATAATTAGTAAAAATTAAAGAAAAGAATTTAATTCGAAACCCGTACTGCATTTAATATTCCCCGCATTGCCCCCTAATTATAATCCCCGTAATAACATTTTTCGGTTACCTAATAGGAATGAAAATCAAGGCCCTAAACCAATGAGTGGCATCGGTCACTATGTTACTAGAGATTTTGTGTTACCTTTAACACAAAATTACATACATATTTGAAAATGCATGAATTATATCCACCTGAGTACGGCCCTGACTTTTATTCCGAGAATTATTCGTATTACAATTATAGTGAATCGCCTTATCGGTATAGGTACATATGATCCGAGCTTTACACACTATGCTTGTAATAGCTTTACTGACTGTGAAGATTAAGATCGATCATCATAGGTATTACCGGTACTAATTTGGATTACAAGATTCTATAAAATATGACAATTTCATTAAAGCTTTTCAAAAAAAATCAGCATTCAGTTTATATCATCAACTATTGTAGTTAACGATATAAAACAGCCATAATTATATTCTTTCTCAGATAGTGCAAAAAAAAAATCACATTAATTCAATTCTAAAAAAAATTAACTGACCATAACCTTATTAGATACGTAAAGTTAGCTAATCATCATTCAATGTTAGATATGGAAACAGTTAGGAAGATGATTAAGAAATTAGGTAACATTTATGATAGGAATCAAATATTAGAGTTAAAAGATAGGGAATATTATAATATACTTAAGCCTGGATACTACTTTTCAAATAAGCAAATTGTAATAATTTTTAAATTTCCATTAGTTTCTACAGATATTCTTGATTTATTTCATTTAGCTATTTTTCCAAATAAGAATAGGCAGGCCCTCATCCCTTCCTATCCCTATATAGCAACTAACAGTAACTCATTCTTGTACATAGAGGCTGAATGCCCGAAGTATAATACATTACTTACTATATTTACCACGCTCATTTAAAATCTCACTATAAATGCAACAAGAGGACTTCGTGATACTCCAAGGTACATTCTTATTAACTATACCTACTGGATGTATGTTCGAGTCGGAGAATTTCAAGATCTATAATGTAAATGACAAAATTAAGGAACAGCCACTGACTGAAGATACGCGGTACATATATCAAGGACATAGAAATAAATATACAAGATATGCAATTCTCAACTCAGTTAATTTGGAAGAAACCCCTATTCGCTATAGGGAAAATGTATAGAAAAGGATCCTGCAATATATCAAACAACTATCCCTATATACATAATTCTGGTTGGTGCAGTCTTAATTTTGGCCATTTGGTACACGATGTGACGCAGATCGACACATACTTTATAGAGGACCACAGATGAGCAGATGAGGAAGCAGATGAGCCCCAGCTTCCAGCAACATTTTTTCACAATATTCAAAAATGGTCGCTGAACTTCGGCGGGAGGAGTTACGGCCCTGCCTTCATACAAAACTGCTGAATACGCCGTTCGCACGGGAATAGAATGTGGGTGCGATTTCCCTTAGTTAGCATCCAAGCTTACGTCTTTATAATTATTATAATGTATAGATTCATTCTTTAACTCCGGTCTGCATCGTGCAGACATGGGTGTAAAAGTCTCACTTTAGTTAATAAATATAGTTAATAAAGTAAATCTGGTTTTCTTTTGGGGCCTCCGGCTGCGGGACATGTAATTAACGTCAAACTAAATGAAGCGATATGATTGGTTATTTACAAACACATTCTTTGCTACACATCCTCGCACATTAATGATAGAAAAAACCCTTTAATTATTTTTTAGTGTAGTAATATTTATTTAATTATTTTTTAGTGTAGTAATTTTTAGTGTAGTAATATTTTTTAATGTATTATTTTATTTCAAACGATTATCAAACACATCACAATGGTTTGAACCGTTTTTAACACGCCATTTATAGGAAAAACGAACACACACATGACACATTCTTCACTTGACCGATTCGACACATTTGACACATTACGTAAGATAGAGATCTTAACTTTCACTGTGAGATGAAGCATTCGCAACTTGCTATCAAGTAACGAGTGTTATATTATCGTTAATTTAAAATTAAGAAATGTATGTATTTCAAGTAATTAATAAAATAAATTTGTATGAATATGAATTGAAGCATTTGTTCATGGATCTGTCACAAAAGTTATATTTTGTCGTTGATAACAACCTGCGTTATTTTATATTAATTACCAGGTATCCGCCCGCGGCTTCGCCTGCTATGTCGATATCCTAATTACTAATAAATTAAAAATTATATGCTCGCTAAACCTACCACGAGAATCACTACATAGTATAAAACAAAGTCACTTTCTCTGTCCCTATGTCCCTTTGTATGCTTAAATCTTTAAAACTACGCAACTGATTTTGATCCGGTTTTTTTTAATGGATAGAGTGATTCAAGAGGAAGGTTTTAATATATAATTTATTAAGTTTTAGACAAAGCGGGCGAAGCCGCGGGCGGAAAGCTAGTTACTCTATAAATTAAAAAAGAACCGCACTTCAAACCGTTGCGTATAAATAGGACAGACAGCGACAGCGACTTTGTTTTATACTATGTAGTGATTATAACTAACTTAATAAAATTTCAAAGCCAAAGCAATGGCCAAAACAATACAATAAACTCAAACTCAAACATTTATTTTTTCAATTAGACTTCTTCGAGAAGCACTTTTGAAACGTCATATTTTTAACATATTATCTACCACCGATTCGGAAAGCAGTAAGTATCTATGGAGAAGAACCGGCAAGAAACTCCATAGTTGCTCTTTTTAATAATGTCAGTATTACAATTTAATTACAAAATATGTAACTGTATATTATCATAATATGCCAAAGAACTGTCCTATGGTTTTTACGCGACAACCCTCCATGGGTTTTTATCTTCCATACATTGCTTCCTTAAATATTAATATTTTCTGTAATGGGCTCTCTGAACTAATACGTTTTTTACATAATTTTTAAATTTAGCACTACTAAACTCTTTAATACTATGAGGAATTCTGTTGTAAAAAAGGTATCACATAATGTGTAAAGTGTAAACCTACTATAAATCAATTAAACCAACATTAAAAAGATGAAGAGTTTGTTTGTTTGCTTGAACTTATCGTACGAACGAACTAATCGTCCGATTTCAATTATTTCACTATTAGATAGTCAATTTATAGAGGAAGGCTTATAGGCTATAATATCATCACGCTAAGACCAAAAAGCGGAGCAATGCAGGTAAAACCGCGGTGCACAGGTAGTAATTAAATATTACCTTTGCTTGGACTACTTAATAAGCACTATTTTTTTTAATAAAAACAGCTTTATTTTTAAACTATTTAACGAAATTAAAATTCCTCATAAATGATTTAAAACTTAAATTGTAAAAAGTATTGAGTGTCGTCGACCGTAGAGCAAATATACCGGTTTAAAGAAAGTTTAACTTAACGTACTTAATTACTTAAGTGACAACTAAGTACAAATATATAACTTATCTATATATCCTACAATCCTACTTATTATAAACTAGCTTCTTACTTGTTTTTTGTAAGTTTTTCAAATTTTAAAGTTATCTATTTACGAAATTCAAGTGTTGAAAAATTCGTTCTGCCAATTTCTTAAGTTATATGCGGGGTAATTAACACGCCTTTCTCTTATATAGATGAACTAGACTTCCGCCCGCGGCTTCGCCTGCGTTTTCAAAGAAAAACCCGCAAAGTTTTTCTTTCCGGGGTAAAAAATAGCCTATGTCTTATTCTGGGTCTTCAGCTACCTACCAAATATCATTGTAATCGGTGCAGTAGTATTTGCGTGAAAGAGTGACAAGCATACATCTATCCTCAAAAACTTTCGCATTTATAATATTAGAAGGATGTAAGTTTGTACATATGTTGGTTCTATATTATTTAAAAGCCTTAATTTGATATTGAGCTTTATCTCTACAATTTTTAATATGAATATTGAATTCGTATTTAGGCTGTAAAGGGCTCTTCTTGATAACCTTTTTAGTATCAAGGTTATAAAAGGAAGCATAGAGATACATTATATTATGTATTATCCTACTAATATTATAAATGCGAAAGTTTGTGATGATGGACGTATGTATATTTGTATGTATGTATGTTTGTTACTCTTTCACACAAATACTACTGAACTGAATACATTGAAATTTGGCACACATATAGAGGGAAACTGAATTAACACATAGACTAGGTATTATCCCGGAATTTCCACAGGAACGGGAACTATGCGGGTTTTTCTTTGAAAATGCGGACGAAGCCGCGGGCGGAGATCTAGTACATATAGGTGAAGCTAAAGCTACTATAAGCGTGTTAAATCGGTCATTCGGCTACTATATATACTTATTATTATAATATACTAGCAAACCCGGCGAACTCCGTTTCGCCACCACAGACACCTTTTCTTTGCTATAAACCTCACGGAGCCCGAGACCTTTCCAACGAATGTGCAAAACCGTGGAAATCGGTTCGTGCGTTCTGGAGTTATAGCGTCAGGAAGGAAAACCCGACTTATTTTTATATAGTAGAAAAAATGATGTTACATATTATGTATTTTGTAAAATTAAATTGTAAAACTGACATGATAAAAGAGCAACTATGGAGTTTCTTGCCGGTTCTTCTCCGTAGATACTGCTTTCCGAATCGGTGGTAAGTACCTAAATGTTAAAAATATGTAATGACGTATCAAAAGTGCTTCTAGAAGAAGTCTTATTGAATAAATAAATGTTTGAATTTGAGTTTGAGTATATAGATAAAATATACCTATAGATGACACACATACAGGCATCTTAAATACATCCGGTAGTGTGAGAGAGTCGAAAATCGAAGTCATTACACACACTTATATGTAACTACTGAGTCAAAGGTGATATTACGTAATAGTAGCTTAAAACGTAATACAAAATGATTGTGATCTTCGAGAAGAGAACTATTATTATTAAAGAGATTATGGTTTGTCGAAAAGTGTCTAGAAATTATATTTATTAAAGGCAACATATTTGTATTATCTGTTTCAAAGTTCACTACTTTTCCTTATTTTAAAGTAACAAGCGTAAAAAAATTACCGTTTTAATACTTATTGCAGATTTGCGTGTACATTGTTATTTCAGCATTTATCTAGATACTAGCTGCTCCGCGCGGTTTCACCCCCGTGGCTCCACTCCTGTTGGTCGTAGCGTGATGATATATAGCCTATAGCCTTCCTTGATAAATGAACTATCTAACACCGAAATTATTTTTTAAATCGGACCAGTTGTTCCCGAGATTAGCGCGCTCAAACATACTATAGAAGTATAGAGCAATAAATACAATATAAGCTTTTTATTATAGAATGGTATAAAATAGGACAGTTCTTTGGCATATTATGATAACATATTATGTAGTTACATATTTTGTAAAATTAATTTGTAAAACTGACATGATTTAAAAGAGCAACTATGGAGTTTCTTGCCGGTTCTTCTCCGTAGATACTGCTTTCCGAATCGGTGGTAAATGTTAAAAATATGTAATGACGTTTCAAAAATGCTTCTCGAAGAAGTCTTATTGAATAAATAAATGTTTGAGTTCGATGAAATTTTGTACCATGAAAATTATTTTTTTCCACGCATGCGAAGCTACGGGCCACAGCTAGTCATACAAAACAAGAGCAACAGACTCTCCAAAAAAATTTCGCCAAAGTCAGGATATGAGCAATCTATACAAAATGGCGGAAAGCGCTTCCGGAAATCCATATGTCACTTCAACTACATGACCCTCTTAGAGAGAAAGCCAACCGGTTTCTTAGTTTTCTATTGATCGAACTTAGAAGCTCTGGGTTTCGGCCAATATCTTAATCTATACTAATATTATAAAGCTGAAGAGTTTGTTTGTTTGAACGCGCTAATCTCAGGAACTACTGGTACGATTTGAAAAATTGTTTCGGTGTTAGAAAGCCCATTTATCGAGGAAGGCCTATATATATATATTATATATATATAGCCTATAGGCTATATATCATCACGCTAAGACCAACAGGAGCGGAGCACTGCGGGTGAAACCGCGGAGCGCAGATAATGTTATAATATAGTTGACTAATGACTACCTACTGTCTGTCCGTTTTTAACACGCTTTTATTAGATTCACCTGTATGTTTGTAACATTTAGTCTCGATTTTGACCCATTTTAAACGGACAGATTTAATTCAAACTTTGTACACTTGTCAAGGATCGCTGATGATACAATATTTTCATGAGTTCAAGCGTGTTTTTTAAAGTTTAGTTGTACTTACTACGTAACGCGAACTGACAAACTATGAATTCTCTATATTGAAAATGTATGAATCAGATTTCGGGAAAAAATTGCTGAAATATGAATGTAGGTTATGGAAAAATTATAAAACTTGTGACGACTTCTCAACTTATTAAACTTTTGTCATCAACTAATCATCGATTTATTTATTATATTATTTTCCCGACGATTCGCACACTTCGCAGCGAGCGTGGTCACGGGGAGAATTCATACTTCTTTCTTTCTTCTATTAATAACAACACTACGTACTACAAAAGGTCAGTCTCCCATACTAATCCGAATACAATTAAAAACACGCGAACCCGCGTGCAAAAGCTAGTCTTTGATTTCCCGTCACCTGTTGACTGTCACTTTCTCTGCAAGAATGTTACATGACCGGTCATGCTTACGTCAAAGCTCACAGCTCATAGGTTATATTGGTTATGGTGCGTGGAAAAAAACATATACATATCTATACTTTAATCTAGATATGTATATAATTATGTTTTTACATGGTGGCAAATAAAACGCTTTCTATTTCTATTTCTATACTAATATTATAAAGCTGAAGAGTTTGTTTGAATGCGCTAATCTCAGGAACTACTGGTCCGATTTGAAAAATTCATAGCCCATTTATCGAGGAAGGCTATATAATATCATCTAAGACCAACAGGAGCGGAGCACCGCGGATAAAACCGCGGAGTACAGGTAGTAACTAGTATATAAAGCTGAAGTAATGTTTGAAAATATTTCGATAAAGCTAATCCATTTGAGTCACTTTTTTACTGAGATATAGCAGGTTTTGTCGAGTAATATGCAAAAACAAAAGCTCATCTATTAGAGTCCGACTCATGACTCAAATATTATATACTAGCTTACCGCCCGCGGCTTCGCCCGCTTTGTCTAATACCTAATAAATTATATACTTAAACCTCCCTCTTAGATCACTGTATCTATTAAAAAAAACCGCATCAAAATCCGTTGCGTAGTTTTAAAGATTTAAACATATAAAGGGACATAGGGACAGAGAAAGCGACTTTGTTTTGTACTATGTAGTGATAAGCTTTGAGAATTCCCTGGCACGATGTAGTTAATGGTTAATGGTCTGATTTGTAAACATATTTCAGTGCCATAACGTATTTTGCCTGTAGCTTCGCTCTCGATCGAATAGCAAATGCACACTATTTTCGAATCCATCTGAAAACACTAAAAAAAATTCATTAGAATCATTCCAAGCCGTTTACGGGGGGTTCAATGACAAGCCTAGGCTTTTAATGAAACAGCTGAATTAGCTACTTCATGAATTAGCTACTTTTAACAAAAATATTAATATTACGTTTTAATTACCGACTAACTTGATTGCATGCATTTTTTAGTTTTTTCTTTAATACTAATATAATATTAATAATGTTATTTTTTGTTTCAGTTTTTAAAATGGCGGGCGGTAAGTGTTCAATTACTTATTTTCAGTAATATACCAAGGACGAGTGAATTTTTTAAAATAATATGTACACTATTTATTTATTTTTATTTTATTTATTAGCCTTAATCAGACACAACAATGGAAAACAATATGTGCTTATAAAAACTTAATTAAGACTCTGATGAGTCGACATCGGCAGATTGGTCTGTTTGCCCTAATTTGGCAAAGGCCTCCTCCATTCCCTTCCACTCTTTTCTGTTCAGTGCTGTCCTCGTCCATGTTTTTCCCGCTGTTGCTACGATTTCGTCTTCCCACCTTCTAATCTGTCTCCCCCGTTTCCTTTTTCCATTTTTGGGATACCAGAAAATCAATGTTCTATTCCATTTTTCACATCCTCTTAATATATGGCCAGTCCATTCCCATTTAAGCTTCCGTGTTTTACATATCACATCTTCTACTTTCGTACGCTTTCTGATTGTTTTATTCCTTACTCTGTCGTTTTTCCTAATATTTAACATGCTCCTTTCCATAGACGTCTGGCATGTCCTTATTTTTGAATTTTGCGCTTTGGTAAGTGACCATGTTTGGCAACCATATGTAAGAACTGGTAATACACACGTGTTAAAAAGCTTCTTCTTAATGTATACATTTGTTTTCTCATTTTTCATTATTTCCTTCAGTCTCCAATAACTTTTCCAAGCAAGACCAATTCTTGTATCTATTTCTTTCGACATAACATTATTTATGGATATCTGTTGGCCTAAATAAGTGTATTCTTTTACATATTCAATGGGTTTACTGTTTAATATAATAGGAGATTCCGTAGCGTTCGTCATGATTTTAGTTTTTGTTATATTCATTGTGAGGCCGACTTTACGACTTTCCCTCTCTAGGTCCTCTAGCATGCTTTGGAGATGAGTACTTGATTCCGCGAATATAACAATATCATCGGCGAAGCGCAGGTTGTTTAGGTGTTGTCCATGTATATTTAAGACATATTGATCCCAATCGAGTTTTCGAAAGATCTCTTCTAAGACCGCGGTAAATAATTTAGGAGAAATAGGATCTCCCTGTCGTACGCCTCTGTTTATTTTTATTTCTTTTCCATGTTTTTCTAATTTTATTTTCGCTGTACTAATTGTGTAAATATTTTTTAGAATTCTGATGTATTTTAATTGAACTCCTTGATTTTTTAAACTTCGCCAGATGCATTCGTGGTCGATTGAATCAAATGCCTTGTTGAAATCAATAAAACAACAGTAGAACGGTATATTGTATTCTTTATTCTTTTCAAAAATCTGTCTCACTGCGTGTATGTGGTCCAGCGTCGAATATCCTGCCCTGAAACCAGCCTGTTCTCTAGGCTGATTCTCGTCTAGATTCCTGGTTATTCGACGGAGGATGATCTTTGCGAATACTTTATATATATTAGACATCAGGCTAATGGGCCTATAGTTGTTGATTTCACTCTTATCTCCCTTTTTGTGGAGAAGGGTTATTGACGAGTTCGCCCACTGGGTTGGTATGGTTTCCGTGTCCAGTATGTCATTAAATATATATTGCAGTATTGGTGCAAGAACGCTTTTACACTCCATTAATAGTGCATTGCTGATAGAGTCTGGTCCGGGAGCTGTGTCAATTTTTTGTGTTTCTATAGCTTTGATTATTTCTTCTTTTAGTATTGGTGGAACAGTTTCATTGCTCTGTAAGTCAGTTTCGTCGGTTTTAATTTTTTTGGAATACAGGTCTTCGTAGAATTTGGTGGCGATGTTTAATATATCGTATCTTTTGGTCTTCGTCGTGTCCGTTCGATCTTTCATCTTTGGTATCCAGTTTGTTTTATCTGTTATAAACTTAACAGCTTTTTTAATTCCCCCTGTCTTGACAATATGTTTCTCAAAGATTTTTAGTCTAAAACTCTTACGATCTTTTTTCATTTGTGTTTTGATCTCTTTACTTAACTTACCTATTTCCATTCTTATGCTTCTAGATTTATTAGGTATTTTTATTAGATTTAACCGTTTTTCCAAAAGTTCGTTAGTTTTTTCAGATATTGTCGATTTCGTTTTAATTGTTTTTTTTGCTTCCAGATTTTGTTATTAATATTTCATAGAGCATATCATATTTTTGTTGAGTAGTTAAGTCTTGAGTAAGTGCTCCTTTCAAAGAATTTAATTTATCACTAATCGTAGCCGTTGATGTTGCGTTAATTGGCGTTCGAGTTTTGACTTTAAAAGGGCGACTGTTGTCTGAACCTGACGATGTATTTAGACGTGCCCGTATCATTCTGTGGTTGCTATTGAAATTAAGATTTGCGATAGTACTAAAGTCTTCGAAGGATTTCGTTTTGTTTGAGAGAATATAGTCGATTTCGTTCTTATAACGTCCATCCGGCGATACCCACGTCCATCTCTTTGATATTCTTTTCTTGTATAGACTATTCAGTATTTTCAAGTTATTTTCAAAAGCAAACTCCAATAACTTTTGCCCGTTTCTTGATCTTTTACCTTTGCTGTGAGGACCTAGGATAATGTCTTCTCCTGTTCTTGAAACTCCAACTTGAGCGTTGAAATCTCCCATGACTATGCAATTTTTGTATGTGTATTCATTGATGGTATTGTTTAGAGATAAGTAGAACGAGTCAATTTCAGAATTAGACGATTGCTCAGTCGGGGAATAAATCTGAATAATAGACCAAATTTCTTTCTTTGGCGGAAGTCTTATGTTTAATATCGCAATTCTTTCTGAAACGCCAACAAATTCCTTGATAAAACTTTTAAGTTCTTTTTTTATTAAAAAACCTACTCCGTGTCTTCCAGGTGTTTCTCCTTTGTAGTACAAAAGAAATTCGCTGTATTCTTCAATAGCCTCACCCATTCGTCGTACTTCACTAAGGCCTATTATGTCCCACTTAA